>JAWQEG010003971.1:17500-29407 GCA_033782935.1 Petrolisthes cinctipes | reverse complement strand
GTGAGTGAAAGATTTAACACAGGGGATAGGGACTTATAGCTTATAGAGACAGAGAGTTACCTGATTTGTGAGACGGTACTAACATAAGTATCTGTATATGAAAAACCTAATAATTAATACTATGATAATATGAGGGAGATGAGAGGTGTATTAGGATATATTTGTCGGTGGGGAAACTCACTCATTTGGGGTAGAAAATGAGTGGCAAGAGGGAAATAATTAGTAGGTTACTGGTGGACATTTGTTGGCTAAACGGAGAAAAATAATTTTGCCTTCGAATATTGATGAAGGTATTTTAGACAAGGAGCAATAATTAATGGGTGTGTGTATTGGTTATCAGAAAAAACAACAAATAGAGTGGGTTGTGTTTGGGTAATGGTTAATTAAATGGGGATAGAGTGGTACAGTCCTAGGAAGAGATTAAAATTATATATATATGGATTTAAATAGAATTGGATAGGGATGAGAGAAAGGGGAGGGAGGGGAGGGGGAGATGGATGAAATAGTTTTGAGTTCAATTCCACACAGCTCTGACATCCATCCACACCCACCCGTTCATCCTCAGCTTACACACACACACACACACACACACTGACCACTATCCTCTCTTCCATTCCTTTCGAAATCCCTCCCTCCCCCTTCCCCTCCCCCTTCCCTTCCCCTCCCCAGCGCGAGACTTACGGCACAGTTGCTTGTTCGTCCCGTCCCTTTCCCTCTCTCTCCCTCCTTCCCTTTCCCTCTCTCCCCTCCTTCCATTTCCCTCCCTCCTCCCCTCCCTTCTCTCTCTCCCCTCTTTCCCTTTCCCTCTCTCCCCTCCTTCCCTTTCCTTTTTCCCGTTCTCAATTCTTTTTCTCTATTCCTTCCTTCCCTTTTATCTCCATTACTTTCCTTAACATGTCATTCATTCCATAAACGTTTTCTCAGTTCCATTTCCTTCCTTCCTGATCCCCTCATCCCTCTATATCAATTTGTTTGTTGCTGTTTTTTCATATCCTTCTGTCCAACCCCACGTTTAACCTTCTTTTTCTGTATGCCTTCGAGGATAACACTTTCCAATTTTCTCTCTCTCTCTCTCTCTCTCTCTCTCTCCTCTCTCTCTCTCTCCTCTCTCTGCTCTCTCTCTCTCTCTCTCTCTCGTCTCTCTCTCTCTCTCTCTCTCTCATATCCATTCCAATCCAATCCAATCCTTTTCCACCCCTTTCCTATCCTTCCCCTCCATCATCCTTCAACTCAACCCTATCCTATCTATCTCTTCTCGTCGTCCCCCCCCCCTCACCCATCACCCCATCCGCCCCCTCCACCCCCCCCCCCCCCCCCCCCCCCGATCAACTCTGCCGCTAAGTTAGATAAAGTGTTCTGGTAAGTTAAGTGGAGCCCTAACTCAGCTCGGACCGATATATAGCTCCCTGAGTTGTGTACGAACGATGGGATGCCGGTCTGGTGGGAGAGAGAGAGTGAGGGTGAGAGAGAGTGAGATAGAGGTAGCGGCGAGGGGACAGGGAAAGGGGACACGATACGGGGAGACAGAAATGGACGGAAGAAGAGGGGGAAGCGGACACACACACACACACACACACACACACACACATACACACACAGCCCGGTGGTGTAGTGGTTAGCGCGCTCGGCTCACATCCGAGAGGTCCTGGGTTCGAATCCCCGGTCGGGTGGAGACAATTTGGGATTGTTTCCTTAAATGTGTAACCCTGTTCACCTAGCAGAGAATAGGTACGGGACGTAAGTCGAGGAGTTGTGACCTCGCTATTCCGGTGTGTGGAAAAAGGTTCCAACCTTACCCAAAGATCGGTCACTACGAGCTCTGAGCTCATTCCGTGAGGGTAACAGTTGGCGAGCACGTCCAGGACGTGATCAAGACCAAGTGAAACGAAACAAAACAAACATACACATATATATACACACGCACATATATATATATATATATATATATATATATATATATATATATATATATACACACGCACACATACATACATATATATATACACACGCACACACACAACATAATATACACATGCATACTGAGAGAGAGAGAGAGAGAGAGAGAGAGAGAGAGAAAAGACTGACAGACAGTAGGGAGATAGGGTCGGTGGCTTTGTCTAAATAGCAGTTTATCAGCGATGGTTTAGTAGTTTGGGAGGAGGGGGTGCAAATCAACCAGCCCCCTTAGTAGTAGTGGTAGTGGTGGTGGGTGGGTGGTGGTGGTGTTGGTGGGGGTGGTGGTCTTGGGCTTATTCATTTTTTTCTACATTTTTTTTTTAAATTCTGTTTAGATGTTTAAGATATTTTTCATTTGCTGTCCATGGTTTTGTTGATACATTTTGTCTGCCTTGTGTTTGTGTAAAGTTTATTGGTATTTATCTAGACTATTGCCGTTTTTGTAGCAGTGTTACCAGATCCAGCTAGGTCCTAGTATTTTGCCCCTGTCAGGTCCTGGTACTTTACCACGGTTAGTTCCCGGTAGTTTGCCCAGGTTTGGTCCCGGTAGTCTGCTGTGGTCTAGGTTAGGTTAGGTAAGGTCAGGCTAATATCAAAATGCCCTATCTTGGAAATGCCCTATCTTGGAAATGCCATACAAGAAAAGTGTCTTAGAATGGTATAAATTATTGGGTAAAGAAGGTAAAAGCATCGTAATAAAAATCTGCAACAAAATAGATAATTAATTACCTGTTTATTATTATTTGTTGACCTTGATTGTTTACTTTTTGTGGTATTTTAGGGAGACTCATTTGAGGTATACTTTGTGCTGTCGTCGTCTTTTGCCTCTCATATTTTCTTTGCTGGCCCTGTAATATACCCTTGTATTTTTTTTCGCCACCAGCCTGTTTGCTTCTGTAATTCTCCCTACATTTCTTACTGTTATTATGTTTTGCCTTTCCGTTCCAGTCACTCATTATTATTATTATTATTTTGTGTTTTTGGATTTGTGGTTTTTTTTTTCCATTTTCGTCTTTTGTGTTTGTCTGTGTGTTTTAATGGGTGTAGCTGTTTTTGTTTTTTTTCCATTTTTGTCTTTTGTGTTTGTCTGTGTGTTTTAATGGGGGTAGTTGTTTTTACTTGTCATTTATTTTCATATTATCTTGTTCTCTGTTGCCTCATTGTTTTTTTCATCCTTTTTCACTTTTTTCTTTTCTCCTTTTTTCTGTGCTTCCTGTTTCCCCCCCCCCCCCCTCCTATCACTTTCTTATACCTCATTTCTGTCTCCTACGCTCTGTACCCAAGTTTCTCTCTCTCTTCTATCGTTCCTCCTTCAATTCGATCACTGTCATCTTCTTTTTTCCTTAGTTTCTTCTTTCCCTCCATTTTTTTGTCTTTCCCTCCATTTTTTTGTCTTTCCACCTTTCCCTAGTCTGGTCTTTCCTTCCTTCATGCCTCCCGTTCGTTAAATATTTGTTTCTACTTCTTCGTTCTTTTGGTCCTCCTTCCCTTCGTTCATATCCTCCTACCTTCTTTCCTTCCTACTTGTTTCCATTATTTGTCCGCTCCTTCTTGCCTTCCTTTCTGTTCATCTCCCTCCTTACCTTTCCTCTTGCATTCCTTTTCATATTCCTCCTTTCCTTTCTTACTTTTTATATTCTTCCTCTCCAATCTTCCTTTTTCATATTCCTCCTTTCCTTTCTTCCTTTTTCATATTCCTCCTTTCCTTTCTTCTTTTTTCATATTCCTCCTTTCCTTTCTTCCATTTTTTTCTTTCGTATTCCTCTTTACGTTTCTCCTTTCCATGCTTCTCATATTTCCTCATCCTTTCCTTCCCTCCCTCCCTTCCTTCAAAAAATCAGTGAACATAAAAAAGAATAACACTGAGGTCTGGTTTAATGATCACGCATGTTTTCGGTGATTTGTGTTGCATCGCAGCTGTCCCACTTCCCACGCTCCCCCCCACTCACCCTCCCTTACCCCAGCCTGTGTTGCTCTCCTTTACTACGTCTGTCTTCTTTGTGGTGCTGTGTGTAAGTGTTCTTGTCTGCTGTGTTGTCTTGCCTTGATATGTGCTAAGAAGTGTGTGTTCTTGTCTCTGATGTTGTGTAAGAAGTGTGTGTTCTTGTCTCTAATGTTGTGTAAGAAGTGTGTGTGTTCTTGTCTCTGATGTTGTTTGTGTTTTCTGGGTTGTTGTCTCGAGTTGCAGCGATGTACTTATTTACATGGACACATTTATTATTATTTTATTTCTCCGTCCTCTGGTCATTGTAAAGATTCCTCCGTCTTCTAACCTATTTACAAAAGTCTGAAGGACAGTCACGTCTATAAACGAAACAAATCAATCCTTAGAACAAAAGATGGAAGAAGAGGGAAAGAGGTACTAGGTAGCCACTGAATCAAACAATTTTCCTGGTGACTGTGTGTGTGTGTGTGTGTGTGTGTGTGTGTGTGTGTGTGTGTGTGTGTGTGTGTGTGTGTGTGTGTGTGTGTGTGTGTGTGCCAGCGTTGCGTGCGTTGGTGCCACTACCCGGTTTGAAGGAGTGAGTGAGTGTGTGAGCATATGGAGGGGGTCAGGGGATCGAACCCTTTTATGCCCTCCTTCACGTCTTGTTGGAGTTGAGCAGTCACACCAATATTATGCCAGGGGTACTTGCCCTCTTCTTTACTGCTAGTGGGGGAGGGGGGGTTGGAGAAAAGGTAAGAGGAAGAAGTAAAAGGGAGAACGGGGAGAAAGAGGGGAGGAATAAAAAGGGTACGAGAGAAGAAGAAAGGAGAGAATGAGGAAAGGTGTGGGAGGAGAGGGGGGGGGGAAGGACAGGAAAAGAGAAAAGGTGAGAGAGAAAAGGAAGAACGAGTTTGTGAAGAGGGGAGAAGGGGATAATAAGAGAATGGAGGAGGAGGAGGAGGAAGAAGAAGAAGAAGATTGTGTTTTATTGAAGGAGTAACAGCGTCCTTCAGTGCTGTCAAGATGGTGGTAATGGTGGGCGTGGGTGTCAGACGAGGTGGGCGGCAGGTGGTGGTAATGGGGATGGAGGGTGAGGGATGGGTGTGTGGGGGCGTTGTTGTTGTTGTTGTGGTTATGTTGTTGTTGTTGGATGTTGTTGGTTATAGTGTTAGTAGGTGAGGGATGTGAAGTGGTAGTGGTAATGTTGTGGGGTTGAGGGTGAAGAAGACCTTTGGCTGGGGTTGGGCTTTATAAATATTGGTTGTGGAGAATAAGTGTGTGTGTGGCGGTGGTTGTGGTGTTGAAATTGTGTGTGTGTGTGTGTGTGTGTGTGTGTGTGTGTGTGTGTGGTAGTGTTGGTGGTGATGGTCGTGTTGAAATAGTGTGTGTGTGTGTGTGTGGTGCTGGTGGTGTTGAAATAGTGTGTGTGTAGGTGTGTGTGGTGGTGTTTAAGTAAGTGTATAGACAATTTAGCCTGTATGGTGAAAAATAAGAATACATGGTGTAGTTTTGAAGGATGAATGGATGAGGAGACGGGGTGAAGGAAGGATGAGGAGAGCAGGGTGAAGGTACCAGCTGGGTGAAATAGCAACAACTTACTTTATGAGCCTAATGGTCCAAGTTTGCCAAGTGTGTGCTGCGTAAGTGTATGTATGTGCGTGTGTCTGAGTTGTGTGTGTTGTGTGTGTGGGGTGGGGGGGGGGAGGGAGGGGGGGGGGGAGATTCTTAGTCCCTGCCCCACATTCTGAGTGCGATTAGAATGAGTCTAGTGTAATTGTTTGTACGTTGAGTCAAAAATAATTATTAAAAATTTTACTCAAACTTCCCTCTCTCATCAGTCTTTCTTTATGCAAAATGTGGCATGTTCTAATTCACTTACTCTCTTTTATAAGTTTGTGATAGTTTACTACTAATTATGCTATTTATAATGTTAATGTTAAACCTGTATTCCTTCTTATCTAACCTTCCCACCTGTCTTTCTCATTACCTCACCTTCCCCTCCTCCTCCTCCTCCTTCCCCCCCTATCATTTTCTCCTCTTCCCTTCCCTCTCCTACCTCGAGCCTCCTCACCTGCCCACACCACCTGCTCGGATAAATCAGTTGCCGTCTCTAAACGTCTCAGGGGAGTGCCGTAAAAGTTAGCTGTGTGTAGGTGGGCGCTGATGCTGACACACACACACACACACGCTCTAACCTGCACACACTCAAACACATACACACACTCAAACACACACACACACACACACACACACACACACACACACACACTCACACTCAAACACATACACACACTCAAACACACACACACACACACACACACACACACTCTAACCTATACACACACACTCAAACACACACTCACATTCAAACACACCTTACTTACTTACACACACGCACACACATGTCAAGATAGGTGGTGTAAATTGCGTGTTCTCAATTGTTTGTTGTGAAAAGTTCAAATTCATTAATCTCACTTACTTATCTAATCCCTTTCCTCTCCTTATTTCCCTCGCTCTCGTAGCCTAATAAGAACAGTATAATCAAACAGCCTTGCAAGAAACAATCAATGTGCCTGTTGCTGTTTGAATGTTCTTTATATTCCCTCATTCGTTTTCGTTCGTCTGTCTGCTGTCCCTTTCCCCTCCCTTCCCCATCTTTACTTTCTTCCAACTTCTCTCCCCTCTCATGCCCATATTCTATTTCCTACCCTTCCCCTCTACATCCCATGCAGCCTCTTCTCCTTTATCATCTCCATCCCTCTTTCCCATTCCTACCCCTAGCTGTCCTCTCCTGCCTTCCTATACCTCTTCTCATTTCTCCCCTCTCATCCCCATATTCTATTTCCTACCCTAGCTTCTCTACATCCCAGCATCTTCTCCTTTATCATCTCCATCCCTCTTTCCCTTTCCTACCCCTAGCTGTCCTCTCCTCCCTTCCTATACCTCTTCTCCCCATCTCTCCTCATCTCTCCCCTCCGGCCACAGTGACTCAGACATTTCATTAACACGTTGGATTTTTCCTCCTACGGTGTTTGCAGTCCCGGCGTAACGGTATCATTGGGGGGAAGAGTGTGGACGCGTGCGAACCTCCAGGCACTTGTACTGTATATCTTTCCTTATGGGTTTTATTGCCTCCGCTGGCTAAGTTGCATGGAGAGGTTACGTATTCGCATCTGTTTGTTTGTCTGTCTGTCTGTAAACAAGATATCTCGAGTCATGCACGATTGTCATGAAATTTTGAGGGCAGAGAGGTTATATATTTATGTCAAGAAAATAATGACAATAATGGGCAGGTTGGATAAGTGTCAAAGTAGTGATTATATTTTGAAAAGCGATCGGTGAATGAGCAGGAGAAGGTAAAACACTAAACGTCCCCCCACAGTTGTTAATTAAAGAGAGTGAACTGTGGATGACTGTATACCTATAGAATTTTACGAGATTTGAGGAGAATATAGACCTCATGGGGAAGGGAAAATACTCGTCAACCTTGGCTGAGATCTGCTGTATACGAACGCCATTGTGTGTGTGTGTATGTGACGAATGCATGTGTGTGTAGTCTGCAAACACCTACTTACTGTATATTTGAGCTGGAGATCCATGCCGTAATAAGGTTATTTTTTTAGTTTGCTTGCATGTTGTAAAATTCCAAACACATGTATGTATGTATATATGTATGCTATGTTTAATTAAGAGAAATTTGATGATTGTATGTGTGTGTATTCATTTCCAAGTAGGTTTACGTATGTTTAGTGGTACTGTGTTTGAAGAATCATAGTAGCGTATAATTATCTATCCCTTGGCTTCCTTTCGATGAGCTTAATTAAGAGAACTTGACTCAACATTAAACAACAATGAACTTCGTGACTCTACACATTCTACTCCATAAACCTCCACAGAACGGTAAAGTAAAGTATTAATAGTGAACAGTCCATATAATAATGTAAATAAACAGTTGTCATATGTGAGAGAGAGAGAGAGAGAGAGAGAGAGAGAGAGAGAGAGAGAGATTGAGCTTGTGTGCGTATGTATGTACAGACCATATAATAATGTAAATAAACAGTTGTCATATGTGTGTGTGAGAGAGAGAGAGAGAGAGAGAGAGAGAGAGAGAGAGAGAGAGAGAGAGATTGAGCTTGTGTGCGTATGTATGTATGTATGTATGTGTGAGGCTCATGAGTTAGTGGTGATTCATCGAAGTGAGTGATTGGTGTTGTTCTTCAGTTCTCTTGCATGTTCTTCCTTCATTCTTCACGTGCTCGCCTCCAGGACTTATAGTACGTGGTTTTAAAAATTTATTCCTTCATTCACTTGTCAGAAATGTCTCCATGTTCTTTTTATTTTCAGTATCTTCCTCACTATTCTTTTTTTTCCTTTAGTCCACCTTCGTCTTTTTTTTCTTCTACTTTATTGCCATTTTCTTCCTTCCATTCTTAGCTTTGTTGTTCTTCCTTTCAATTCCTTTTATTTTTCAGTTAATCATTCATCTTGTCCCTCCTTCCTTCCTGTTCCCCTTCCTTCCTGTTCCCCTTCCTTCCACATGTCCCCCTTTCCTTCCACATGTCCCCCTTTCCTTCCACACGCTCCCCTTCTTTCCACATGTTCCCCTTCCTTCCTGTTCCTCTTCCTCCCTGTCCCTCTTCCTCCCTGTCCCCTCATCCTTCCTGTCCGTCCTGTTCCCCCCTTCCTTCCTTCCTTCCTTCCTTCCTGTCCGTCCTGTTCCCCCCTTCCTTCCTTCCTTCCTGTTGTTCTCTTTTTCCTCCACCTCCTCGTTGCGTGTGTCAGGTTCCTCGCGTGACAATTCGCGACTCGACCACCCTCGTCACTCGCGAGAAAAAGACGCCACCGCAAACTCCTTCATATCTTTGTCTCGTGACTCCCCCCCCCCCACCCCACCTTCACCCTCTCCCCACCCCACCCCACATTGCCCAATTCGTGAGGGTTGTGGTTCAATCGTGGAGAAGGAGTTGGATGGATTGGCTACAGACAGACAGACAGACAGACATACAAGTAATACAAACAGACAGACAGATAGACAGACAAGAAATACAGTAGAAAATTAGTTGACTGTGTGTGACAGGCGAAAGACAAACATATCGGCAGAAACGAAAGAGATACTGGTGAAAGATGTGGGTGGATGTGTGAATGATACAGAGAAAAACGAGTGAGAGACAGAAGATAAGGTGCCAATGTTGTTACTACCTCTCCCCCTCCTTCCCTCCTGTCGTGGTGCTGTTGGTGCTACGAGTGAGAGACAGAAGAAAAGGAGCCTATGTTGTTACTGCCTCTCTCCCCCCCCCCCCCTCCCTCCCTCCCGTCGTGGTGTTGTTGGTGCTACGGTTGTGGCGTCTTAAGAATGTGAGGATTGAGGTCCCACTCCCGTGATTGTGACGAGAACTGGCCCACATCATCTCTAGCCCCAGGCCCACCCACCCACCCACCCACCCTCCTCTTCCTCCTCCTCCTCCTCCTCCTCCTCCCACTATCCCCCAGGCTCACCCTCCTCCTCCAACTATCCTCCAGCCCCACCCCGCCCCGCCCCGCCCCGCCCCACCCCAACTCTTTCCTAAGCTCCCTATCGTCTTTCCCTTACTCCATACTGTTTGTTTTCTCTCTTACCTTGCCTCCCCTACTTCTTACTGTCTTTCCCTTCCTCCTTACTGCTTAATGTCTTTTCCTTCCATGCTTCCTTCCTTCCTTCCTTCCTTTCTTCTCTTCTCCTTTCCCTTTTCCTCTTCACTCATCCATCGCGTCTGCTCTTCACTCCGTATACACACAAAACAACAATATTATGCAACAAGTATATAGGTTATCCTTCACATCAGAGAGAGAGAGAGAGAGAGAGAGAGAGAGAGAGAGAGAGAGAGAGAGAGAGCCACCACGACCCTCACTCACGCCAGCACCTGCAAATACATAACCCTGGTCCACTGGTTTAAGAGCGCGCGTGTGATCAGTGGAAGCTTTTAGGGTAAATGGCATCATAGTTATTGAGGGGTATAGAAATGGATGGGGCGGGGCGGGGCGGGGTGGGGTGGGGTGGGGTGGGACGGGACGGGGCATCACTCAGGCGGCAAGTTGTGGCCCCCGTCGTTCTTCTCAGTAATGCCCCGGAGTGGATTTGGATACCCTGCACCTTGTTTATTTATGGTGAGGGTATGTTATGTTGGGTGTAGGGGGACGGTGGGTGGGTGAGTGAGTTAGTGTGTGTGCATGGGTAGGGTATGGGCAGGCAGGGAGGGATGGTGAGTGGGGGTAAGGTAGGTAGGTAGGGGGCAGTGTGTCGTTCGTTGCAAGGGGACAGACAGACAGAGGGAATGGTAGAGAAATGGATAGATAAATAGATGGATGAATGAGAGTGGAAAAGTATTGTTCCTCTCTACATCTCAACGATTTACTTCACTGTCTTCTAAGCCTCAGTTCTCACACTCACACATAACATTCCTCTCACCTCACCCAACAAGAATTCTGACGAGTGTAGGTCCCGCGTCACTTGCCAACTTTACCGAGGCAGTAGTAGTAGTAGTAGTAGTAGTAGTAGTAGTAGTAGTAGTAGTAGTAGTAGTAGTAGTAGTAGTAGTAGTAGTAGTACCGGTAGTAGTAGTGATCACACCCGAGAATACAATCAGACTAAAGAATACATTAATTATAATTAGATACAAGAATACAATCAGACTCGAGAATATAATTGGACACAAGAATACAATCACACTATAGAATACAGTCAGACTAAAAAAAAAAAAGTTAAATATTCTACTTCACATATATTAATTACAGTTTACCCCAAGAAGCGATGGTAGGTTGGTTGTCAAGTTATTTCTGTCGCTGGGCATTTGAAGTGAGGTTTAACTAAGTATATATTGGTAATAATAATGATAATAATAATTAATCTTTTTTCTCTTGTCTTAGGCGTACAAGTGGGAAAAGATGTAAAGAGGAAAAAATAATGTGATGCATTATTTATAGGAAATGTGAATGGTTAATTAAGAAGGGTTAGTGGTAGTAAACAGGTGGTTATTGTAATCTTTTTCATTACTCTGTTATCACTTCTTACCTCAAGCATGCATGTGTGTACAAGGTAATTCACACACACACACACACACACACACACACACACACACACACACACACACACACACACACACACACACACACACACACACACACACACACACACACACACACACACACTACACACACTCACACACACACACACACACACACACAGGCATATATATTCACACAGAGTTTATGCTCACACATACCATGAAAATCACACATAGTCACACTTCTACACACTCCACACTCTCGCTCATGCTCATAAATTCTTAAATAAACATAGCATGGGGAAGTTTATATACACGCATATATACACACACACACACATACACACACACACACACACACACACACACTAGTATTTCCCTGCCTGGATTCAGTGGCAGGTTAAAAGGGATAAAAGTGTGTGAGAGAGAGAGAGAGAGAGAGAGAGAGAGAGAGAGAGAGAGAGAGAGAGAGAGAGTGAGAGAGAGAGATTAGACAGGTGTTGTGAGGTGTTGTATGCTATATTTTGGGATGTAAGGGGAAGGCCATATATTTAAGTGACTTGCTCTAACTGAGATATGATTACCTATAGGTGTTATATATATACAATGTACGTGTGTGTGTGTGTGTGTGTGTGTGTGTGTGTGTGTGTGTGTTGGAGGTGAGAAACAAGTGAACGATAGTGTAAGGAAATGGATAGGGATCAGGTGGAGAATGATGATGATGATGATGTGGGCTTGAAGGGAGAGGAGGGAAAATATTCTAAGTGACCTGCTAGAAAGGGTGGGAAAGGGGTAAAGGGTAGATGAGTGTGGTGGCCAAAGTGAGAGTAGCCTAATAGAGAGGTAAAAAGAGGAGGTATAGTGTAAAGGGGAGAGGGTAGGGGAGTGATTTAGGAATGGTAAAGGTTGATTGAGAGGCTAGATAGGTAGGTAGGTAGGTAGGTAGGGTTGGTGGGTAGATAGGTAGGTAGGTAGGTAGGTAGG
>JAWQEG010003971.1:0-12500 GCA_033782935.1 Petrolisthes cinctipes | reverse complement strand
GCCTCTTTTAATGCCTAATCTTGGCTGCCTCCCCCTACCTGCCTGCCTGCCTGCCTGCCTGCCTGCCTTCCTTCTCCTCTTGCCTGACCCCTGACCCGTTCCTGCCTTCCTGTGTCGTAACCTGCCTTCCTCTGCCGTGTCTCACTACCTCTTTCTCATCATCTCTGCCTCACTCCCTTTGCTTAACCTTATCTGCGTCTCTGTCTCAGCACTCTTACCTTCCTCCCATCACTGTTTTATTATTTCAGTCTCACTATCACTGCTCACCCATCCCTGTCTAACTCACTCACCCCTGCCTCTGTCTCGATTTCATCCACCTCTCCCTTCAACCCATGCCTCAAGTGTTACACAAATGTACTTTACTCTGTTCCGTTTCTCATTATCTCACTTTATGCACCTATACAATATCTTCACCATCTCTTAAGCTTTCTTTTTACCTCGAGTTAAAAAGGAATCCTATAATTCAGTCTCATCACTTTGCCAGTGCGAGGCAAGGAATGGAGGGGGGAG
The DNA here is from genome assembly GCA_033782935.1 of Petrolisthes cinctipes. NCBI lineage: Eukaryota > Metazoa > Arthropoda > Malacostraca > Decapoda > Porcellanidae > Petrolisthes > Petrolisthes cinctipes. Next base: position 11,990 of record JAWQEG010003971.1, on the reverse strand, counting down.
ATGAAAGGAAGGGGTGATTAGAATGAAATGTGTGGGTACGGGTGGAGGTGTTCAAAAGGGGGGGGGGGGGTATGATGGAGTCGAGTTAAGGGTGCAGGTGAAGGCACATGTGTGTGAATAGAGAAAAAATAAAGGTAAAAGAAAGTACAGTAGTATTGTTACGGTGAAGAAGCTACGGTACGAATGTTTTGAGTGTAGAAGGTGGAATGCGGTAACAACAGGTGTAGATGAAGATACACATGCAGTACTTATAGTGTTGGAGTGTGTACGGAGAGGAAGGTATACTAATGTTGGAGTGATGGTATTTGTAGAAGTGGAGTAATGAACTGAAGATGAAGACTCAAGTGTTTTGGGGTGAAGATAAAATTAACATGAAGGTGAAGGGACAGGTATAAAAAGGATGAGGAGGAGGTGGTGGTGGTGGTGGTGGTGAAGGTGGTGGTGGTGAAGGTGGTGGTGGTGAAGGTGGTGGTGGTGGTGGTGGTGGTGGTGGTGAAGGTATTGGAGGATAGAGTTTGAAGGGACAATGTATAATTAACCTATCCATATTATATTTAGTGACGACGAACCCTTCCTGCATTATTATTATCCCTTCAGACACCATGATTCCTGACTCACTCTCTCTCTCTCACACGCACACTTCCTCTCATCGGGATAAACTTTAGAATAATTAAACTCAAACAATCGAATTTTGATAACTTTTCTACAATTCTAAATTACTCTGTCGTCATGTGTCCTTCAATCCTGCAAGGTGATATATCCAGTTATCTTCCTAATGCCAAGTAATAATAATAATAATAATAATAAATGCTAGACACTTGTTTTTTTAGTTCTTTTTCTTCTGTTCAGATTCTCTCTATCTCCTTTCCTTTAGCCCACGACCATTCTCTCTCTCTCTCTCTCTCTCTCTCTCTCTCTCTCTCTCTCTCTCTCTCTCTCTCTCTCTCTCTCTCTCTCTCTCTCTCTCTCTCTCTCATCAACCCCCCCCCTCTCCTCTCCCTCCCTCTCTCCCTCCCGGCCATCCTCACTAATTGGCACCATTACCAAGACGAGGGAAGAATGGTGGTGATGGCGATGAGGTGATGGTGAGGAATGGTGATGGTGCAAAGTGGTGAAGGATGGTGATGAGATGGTGATGATGATGTGGTAATGTTTGTGGAGATGCTGCTGGAGAATGATGATGAAATACGAAATGATGATGATGGGAAATAGTGGTGATGATGATGATGATGGGAAATAGTGGTGATGGTGATGATAATGTGATGATGAGGTGATGATGATGATGGGAAATAGTGGTGATGGTGATGATAATGTGATGATGAAGGATGGGCTGGTGAAAAGAAAAGTGATGAGGAAAGAATGAATGATGATAGTGTTATGTGGCGAATAGTGATGACAATGAGTGATACTGAGCCTTAAGTGGGAAGTTTTGTGTTAGTAAAAATCTGGATGCAAATGATTCCTTCAAACTATTCCAAGCAACAGGCTACCATTATTTATATATATATGTTCATCTTGTCCTGTTTCCTAGCATACTTTGGAGGAATCAAGGACCTCCAATGTACCAAAAGTATACTATCCCTTTTTAAGTTACTGATAATGACTATTGTGGTGGGGCAGAAGTTGACAGTAAAAAAAAAAAAAAAAAAAAAAAAAAAAAAAAAGCTTGGATCTGAATAATACAAGATGCTTATAATGATGATGAGTTATGGTTATTTTGATGCATGGTGAAGATGGTGTATGAGAGTGGTATATATATGTTTTTTGTTGTTACTTTCTGATAGATTTATAGTTGTTGATTCCTCCAAACTATAATAATATCACGAGAGAGTGCTTCAGTATAGATAGATAGATGCATGCTTGATGTTTTGTGGCACAGGCAATAGTTTCATAGATAAGTTAGTTCCCCTACATCACAAGTCCATCAACTGAAGAAATCAAGTACAGTAAACAATTCCACTCCTGTTTCTTTTATCTCTCTCTCTCTTCTCAACTCATTCCTTTCCTGCCTTCATTTTATCCTTCGCCCCTCCTCCTCTCTCTCTCTCTCTCTCTCTCTCTCTCTCTCTCTCTCTCTCTCTCTCTCTTCTCAACTCATTCCTTTCCTGCCTTCATTTTTTCCTTCGCCCCTCCTCCTCCTCCTCCTTATCCTCTCATGTCCCCTCCCCCCCCCAACTCCCCCCCCTCCCAATCCCCCCTTTTCTCATTAAGCGTTTCCTTTCTCCCTCCCTTCCTCCCAGTCTCACTCTTCTTCTCATCTTTCATTCCTTCTCCTTCCTCCCTCTTCCATTTATCACCTTCTTCTTGGCTATTCCATTAATTTCTTTAGGTCTTTCCCAATTTTCATCCCTTTCTCTTCGTCTCTTTATTCATCATTCCCTTCCTTCCCTTATTTCAACCTCTTCCTCTCACCTCCTCTCTCTCTTTACTATCCGCCACTTTTCCATTCATTCTTCCTCTTATTTCCTCTCCCTACCTCCCCCCTCTCACGCCCCTATCACTATCACCCCCTTCCCCCACTCCCCCCTCTCTCCCCCCCTCCCCTGCATGGAGAAGTGAGCATCGTGATCAAGTATCGAACGTGTTTTATTGGTCGTAAACTTCAGCCGTGAAGGAGGGGGGGAGGGGGAGCAGGGGGTAGGTGGAGGATGGACCATTGGGGGTTGTTGGTTGGGGGTGGGAATTTGAGGAGTGAGGGGAAGGAGGAGGGGGAGGGAGGGGAAGCTGGAAAGTGAAGATGGGAAATGAAGAGAGGTGAAGAAGGAGGATGGAGAGAGAGAGAGAGAGAGAGAGAGAGAGAGAGAGAGAGAGAGAGAGAGAGAGAGAGATGGGGGAGAGGGGGGGGGGGCATTGGGATGTAAATACGAGGGGCCAAGTAGTGATTGAGGTGAAATATACGAAAAAGAAAAAGAATAAGGAAGAGGAGAGAAATAATGAGGATAGGAGGATGGAAGTGAGGAGAGAAGAGAAGAGAAAAGAAGAAGTGGTGAGGGGAGGGAATGGATGAATCAAGAACAGAAAATGTGAATTGGAAAGAAAAGTCAGGAAAGGAGGAGAAATAAGTATAGGAGAAAGAGAGGAGAGGGAGGAAGAGTGAGATGTTAATGGATGTAGATAACAAATTGGAAGAGAAAAGAAGGAAGGTTTGAACGATGGTAGTGAAAATATAAAGTGTGTGTGTGTGTGTGTGTGCCAGAGAAGAGGGAAGTGTCTGGGGGGTGGGATGGGGGGGGGGTGAGAGCGGTGATTGAGGCAATGTTCGGCCAGTAAAAGAAGAGAGAGAGAGAGGAGAGGAGAGGAGGGGGGAGAGTTGAGAAGAGAAGATGAGTGAAAGACGTGGAGGAAGAGAAGGAGCAAGAGGGAGGGGAAGGAGAGAAAAGTGGAAGAAGTGGGAAAGGTGAGAGGATGGAAGAATAAACGAGGAAAAATGAGAAAAATAACGATAAAGTGAAGCAAGAGAATAAGTGCGAGAATGAAGGAGAGAGGGATGAAGAAGAGAAGAGAAGAGGTGGAGGAAAGACGGAAAAAAAAGATGAGAGAATGAAGGAGAGAGAGATGAGGAAGAGAAGAGGAAAGTGGGAAAAATATATGTGAGAATGAAAGAGAGAGAGGAATGAGGGAGAGAAGGGGAGGAGGAGAGTGGGGAAAAAGGTGCTAGAATGAAGGAAAAAGAGGAATGAGGAAGAGAAGGAGGAGAGTGTGGAAAATGGTGCTAGAATGAAGGAGAGAGAGGAATGAGGAAGAAAAGAGGAGGAAAGAATGGAAGATTGGAGTGCCAGCAGCCATTCTCATATTATTTTCTTCCTCCATGCTTCTCTTCTTTACATTCTTCAGTCCTTCACTTTCCTCACCATCACCTTCCCACTTTCCTTTCACTTCTGACCCTTCCTCCCTCCCTTATAACCCCTTCCCCCCTTCACTGTTCTTACCTTCTTCTCCCATATATTATTAACCTTGTGTATAATTATGTAAGATTTTAACGTAAAGTTCGTAATATTGTGGCCGCTAGAAAGGGACATATATACACACACAATTATATGTATAGATACCACATAATTATAATATCACACTCCAGTTTCTTCGTTCTTAAGGGGAGATTATTATTATTTTTATTTTTTTTTATTTTTTTTTATTTTTTTATTTTTTGGAAAGGTACTACTGATTGATTCTTCCTAACTATACCAGAAAACAGACGCCTTCAGTGGTATTAAAAATAGGGGATCTGTTTCGTGGCCTAGTTTGGAGGAATCAGAGACCTTCCAATTCACCAACAAAAGATTCTCTCTCCCCTTGTAACCTATTTTCTCTTCTCTTCTTCATTTACTATCGTCTCGAGTTTTGCTGTCGTCAACTCACCGCTCACGTCTCACTCTGTCTCTCATCACCAGCCCCATCCATCAGTTCTCTCCTCTCCTCCCATTTATCACGCTTTATGTCTGTGTCCATATTTACATCCCCCCTTAATTAATAGATAAGTGTGTAAATACGACTTAATGGCCTCGGTGTTTTGGTAAGGGGGGTAATGGTGCTCTGGGGTGTCATGGGTTTGTTTATTTACGTCGGACTTGTGTGTGGGTGTTTGGTGGGTGCATGGGTTGGTGGATAGATTCGTGGGTTTGTTGGTTAATGTGTGTGTGTGTGTGTTGGAGTTGGGTGTGTGGGGAGGTGGTGGTGGTGGGAGTGAGTGTGTGAAAGTTTGATGGGTTGGTAGATGGATGAATGTGTGTGTGTGTGTGGGTGTGTGGGGAGGTGGTGGTGAGAGTGAGTGTGTGAGTTTGATGGGTTGGTAGATGGATGAATGTGTGTGTGTGTGTGTGTGTGTGTGTGTGTGTGTGTGTGTGTGTGTGTGTGTGTGTGTGTGTGTGTGTAAAGTTGTGTTGTTTGTGTATTCTAGGTTTGTTGTGTGTGGAGTGTGTGTTAGTTGGGCCGTGTTTATTTTGCTTGCGTGTTGTAATTTGTATGATGAGTGTGTGAAAACAGTGTCAAGTTACGAGTTGCTCCTCGTCTAATTCGCACTTGTGTTTGTTTGTTTATTATGTGTGTGTGTGTGTGTGTGTGTGTGGTGCAATTTGTGGAGGTGTGAAGTGAGGAGCGTGTTGAGGAGTGAGACATAAGGGGTTGTGAAGGGTGAGGGGAGGTGTCATAACTTGTCACATTACTCACACTATACCTGACACCCCTATCTCACCCTACTCTCTCACTCTACTCTCATTCCTTCCCTCCCTCCCTCCCTCCCTCCCTCCCTCCCTCTTTCACCCCCACCCCTCCATTTCCACACCCTTCCCTCACCTCTCACCCCCACTCCATTAGATAGTAGCACCTTACAACAAAGCCCAAAACACACATATATAAAATAGGACCTCACACCACAGTAGTAAACAGCAGGGCGCCATCTTGTGAGGTGAATTACGGGCACTACCTGTCTCCAACTTGGTCTGACCTTGCCCTCAACTCCTCCTCCTCCTCCTTCCTCCTCCTCCTTCTCCTCCTCCTCTCTCCCCCTCTCTCCCCTGACCTCCCTTCAACTCCTCCTATAACTCCTACTACTGCTACTGCTGTTTGACTTCTTTGTATCTTTGCCTTTGTATTCATTCTTGACTTTTTCCTTTTTTTTTCTCATTTTCATTCACATATTACAGTCCTTTCCATTCCCTCATAAATTAATGTATTCGTTGCTACAAACAGCTTCATAATTATGTTGAGTCTGTATTTCCTAGACCGTGTGTTGAGTGTCTTTGAAGGCATGAAGGCAACATTTCATTGTCGGTCGGATACTAACTGTCATAAATTTTAGCCATTTGAAAGAATGGTTAAAGTCTCAGCAAGCTCTGCCAACTTTAGATCAATCGATATAGGCTAGCTACAATATTGTCTAAGATTGAAAATCTTCTACACACACTAGAATTTTTTTTTTTTTTTTAACACCAAATTATCAGTCTAGGCCAGTCATAAAACTGGGAATTGTACTGAGGTATGTTTATGGACATTGACAGACAACATAGCTTATTATACTGATAGGAGGATATCAGTCTGTCTTACCTTGACGCCAGCATACCATTTGACTGAGTACATTACCGGAAGTTCTTTGATGAATTACTTAAGAGTGGTGTTCTTATATAATTTATTCATATTGTGGTACACGACAGAGGAACTTACTATTTAATGGGGCAACTCCATGTCCAATGCTTTTAAAACCTCAATAAAGTATAATGTTTACATGGACCTCCTTAGTGTTCGTTAACATGATACTCATGAACATTGGTTGTCAGGTTTATGATTAATGCTTCAGCTCATTAAGCTGCTCGGGTAATGTGGTTCTTATTGCTCCTTATGTAGACTCACTTGACACCTTAATCGATTAATAATTCTTGTGTTTAATACCTACAATAATATTATTTATAACCACAAAAATTGTATGCAAGGTAATTCCACTTTAGAGTCCAAGAGTACAGTCCAAGATTTTTACAAGACTCAATGGGATTGCACTCATTTTTACTGACCACTTCACTTATCTTGTACACGTAATTACGGAGAATAAAACAGATAAGGGAGACTAATTAAGCAAATAGGGAAGTTAGTGGCAATAAGCAACACTCCAGACTCTACTGTCCCAAAGACGTAAAGTTCAAGTTGTTTTGGAGTATTATAATGGTACTCAGATAACCATCTAATCTACCTGGATTGGCCAAACGTCACTATAGGCTTACCATTACGTCTTAAACATGCCTTCATTAACTAAGCCTCCCCAAGCGTGCCATTTACCGTTATATAGGCCTACCCACCTGCCTCACCTACCCTACAGCCTCCCCAATAACTCACACAAGCAGGCTGGGTTGGGGATGCATTTACTCTCCGATAATTTACGGCCACAACCAGGCATTATTTATTAGCCGACTGACGGACAGGCTGGCTCCCGGCTTTTCCCACATCACTTCGGAGGGGGAGAGAGAGAAAGAGAGGGAAAACTGAGCCGAGGCGAGCGAAGCATTGCGGGAGACGGGGCGGCGATGAGCGATGCATTGTGGAGGGGGCCGCTGTTTTATAGTCCATAACCCGGGGACTGGCACATTGTTGTCGCTTCACACGTAATGTGGCCACTGATTGACTCCGCTTTTATAGTGCCACACCACCCACCTCCACTCAACTCCACCACCAACACCACTACTACCATTTAGTCTCCCTCCACTCCACCACCTCCACTCAACTCCACCACCAACACCACCACCACTACTATACTACCATTTAGTCTCCCTCCACTCCACCACCTCCACTCAACTCCACCACCAACACCACCACCACTACTACTACCATTTAGTCTCCCTCCACTCAACACCACCACTACCACCATCATTTAGCCTCCCTACACTCCACCACCTCCACTCAACTCCACCACCACCACCACCACTCAATCTCCCTCCACTCCACCACCACCACTCAGTCTGTCACCCTTTACCACCACTCCACCACCACACCACACCATTCAGTCAGTCTGTCTCCCTCCCTTGACCACCTCCTCCTCCATCACACCACCTCCACTCCTCCACCATTCAGTATCCCTTTACCTCCTCCTCCTCCTCCTCCACCATTCAGTATCCCTTTACCTTCTCCACCTCCTCCTGTACCTCGTTCTCCACCACCTCCTGTACCTCGTTCACCACCACCTCCTCCTCCTCCTCCTGTACCTCGTTATCCTCCTCCTCCTGTACCTCGTTCTCCACCACCTGTACCTCATTCTCCACCACCACCACCTCCTGTACCTCGTTCTCCATCACCTCCTGTACCTCGTTCACCACCACCTCCTCCTCCTCCTCCTCCTGTACCTCGTTATCTTCCTCCTGTACCTCGTTCTCCATCACCTCTTGTACCTCGTTCTCCACCACCACCTCCTTCTTACCTTAGTGTCGCTGCGGCAGGTATCAATACTCTACTGGGACTAATGAGAACTAACGCCTCAGGGCAGTTCGGGAAAAGGTAAATAAGTAAGCAGGGGTAGGTGAAGTCAGGGGCAAGGGACCAGGACCGGATTGAGTTGGAAGGGGCAGGCAGGGCAAAGGCAGGGGCAGGAGCAGAACATGGCGGGGGAAGGGAGAGGGATGGGATCAACAGGGTGGGAGGGTGGGTGGGTGGTTGGTTTTGGCAGCGTGGAGGCAGCAAGGGGAGAAGGGAAGGTGTGTGTGTGTGTGTGTGTGTGTGTGTGTATGGAGGATGCGGGGTATAGGTAGTCAGTAGAGAGAGAAGTGAGGGGGAGATGCTGCTATATAGGGAAGGGAAAATAGGAGAAGTGATGGCGAGAAGAAAGAGAAGAGAAGGAATAAAGAGAGAAGGGAAGAAGTGAAAATATTAGGTGGAGAAGAGACAGGAAAGGGAAAGGAGGGAATATAATAAGAGAGGGAGAGGATAGAAAAAGAAAGGGAGAGTGAGGGAGACGGAGGGAGGGAGAGAGGGATGGGTTGTGAGGGAGGAGGGAGGGAGGGAGGGTTGCTGAGATGTGAAGATAAACTTAAAAAAAAAAAAAAAAAAAAAAATCCGACCACAGGAGGGAGGGAGGGAGGGAAGAACAAGCGAGGAGGAGAGAGAATAGGAATGAAAAAGGAGACGTAAGAAAATGAAGAAGAGAGTAATGGGAAAGAATGAGAATACGATGAATAACCAGATAATAATGATGATGATGATGAGAGATAATAGGAGAATACGAGGGGGAAGATGTCATGGAAAGTGGGAGATAATGGGGAGAGTAGAGATAAGGAAAAGGGAGAGAAGATTATGTACGTGTGAGATAAGAATTAAAAGAGGAGGTGGGGGGAGAAGTCATGGAAGTAGAGAGATAATGAGAGAATTCTAGAGATAATAAAATTGTAGGAAAGATAAAGTGATAAGAGAGGAGGGAGACGGGGAGATGATGAGATAAACATATATAGGAGGGAGAGGTGAGAGATAATGGAAGGAGAGAGGTAATGGGGGGAGATGTAAGAAGTAGAGAGAGATGGTGGAAAGAGAGAAATACTGTAATAAAGCAGAGAGAGAGAGAGAGAGAGAGAGAGAGAGAGAGAGAGTGAGAGAGAGAGATATTGGAAAGAGAGAAATACAGTAATAAAGCAAAGAGAGAGAGAGAGAGAGAGAGAGAGAGAGAGAGAGAGAGAGAGAGAGAGAGAGAGATAATAGGAGGAGAAGGGGGAGGGGATGACCACGGAGAGATCCCAATTGAGGCGGCTTTATTACACACTGTCTGTGGTGGGGGTAATTATGGGGGGAGGGGGCGAGGGGGGGGGGAGGTGAGTTCATGAAGGACTGGAAAAGGAAGAATGAAGAAGTAAAGGAATTGAGAGAGAGAGAGAGAGAGAGAGAGAGAGAGAGAGAGAGAGAGAGAGAGAGAGAGAGAGAGAGAGAGAGAGAGAGAGAGAGAGAGATTAAGTGATACAAAATGAGGAAAGGAATAGAATAGGGTGTAGAGAGGAAATGTAAATAAATGAGAATAGAGGAATTTAAGGATGAGAGGAATAGAGGAGGAAGAAAAGATATGACAAGAAGAAAAGCAAGGAGGGGGAAGAGAAGAGATGAGGAGGGAAGGAAGAAAAGAAAGAAACTGAGGTGTAGGAAGACGAGTGAATGAGAGAGAAAAGCGGAGAAAGGGAAGGAAGAAAAGAAAAGATAAAAGTTGGAAAGGAGGAAAAGTGAGAATAAAAGGATTGGTGAGAAAGAGAGAAGAAAACAAAGAAAGACAAGAGGAGGAGGAGGAGGAGGGAGGGAGGGAGGGAGGGATAGAAGGAGGAGGAGGAGGAGAGAGGGAGGGATAGAAGGAGGAGGAGGAGAGAGGGAGAGAAGGAGGAGGAGGAGGGAGGGAGGGAGGGAGAGAGAGAAGGAGGAGGAGGAGAGGGAGGGATAGGAGGAGGAGGAGAGAGGGAGAGAAGGAGGAGGAGGAGGAGTGAGGGAGGGAGTGAGGGAGAGAAGGAGGAGAGGGAGGGATAGGAGAAGGAGGAGAGAGGGAGAGGAGGAGGAGGGGGAGGTGGAGGGAGGGAGGGAGGAAGGGAGGGAGAGAAGGAGGAGAGGGATGGATGGAGGGAGGGGGGGGGGGAAGGAGCCACTATCTAATTTGCAAATTCCTTGCCGATGCTGCCCCATGATTTAGTTCCTCCCTCGCCAGTGGGGGGAGAGAGATGGAGAAAGATATTTACTAGAGAGTGGTGGAGAGAAGAAGAGAGGGAGAGATGGAGAAACACAAATTTACTAGAGAGAGGTGGAGAGAAGGAGAAATACAGATAATATTTACTAGAGAGAGGTGGAGAGAGGGAGAAATACAGAAAATATTTACTAAAGAGAGGTGAAGAGAAGGAGAGAGAAATACAAATAATATATACTATAGAGAGGGAGAGAAGAGGGAGAAATAGAGATAGGTAGAAAGGAGAGAGGAAATAGAGGAAGAGTGAAGATAATGAGTAGAGAGAGGGAGAGGCTGAGTGAAGGTAATTACGAGAGAAAAGATGGAGAAAAAGATAGAAGTAGTAGGAGGGTGAAGATGGTTGAGGGTGATGAAGAATAAGAGAGAAAAAAAAAGAGAGGAAATTTTAGAGAACAATATTGACGAAGAGGAAGATTTCATATTTTAAAATGCATCGATGGAAGTCGGAAAAAATCGAGGTAAAAAAACTATAGTTAAATGTGACAATAAAAAAACTATAGTTAAATGTGACAATAGTTTGATTATAGTTTTATTAAAATTATAGAAAGTGTAAATCAGTGGTTCACATAAAGATTTTAAAATGTAAATAGCTATAAGAAATATAATTATGCTTGTATGTACTTATAGTCATTGGGTTTCTTATGCAGTCACTCAACCTAAAACATTCATATAGTAATCGTGTTATATTACTACATCGATTATAGTCACCGTTTTCATTTGAGAGAGAGAGAGAGAGAGAGAGAGAGAAGAGAGAGAGAGAGAGAGAGAGAGAGAGAGAGAGAGAGAGAGAGAAAGAAAGCAAGAAAAGATACTGAGAAAGATGGATGGAGGAGAATAATGGAAACTAAAAAAGGAAGAAGTAGGGAGATGAAAAAAGAATGGGGGGGACCAGAGGGAGAGGGAGAGAAAATGGTGGAGAAATTGGGTGATTGGAGGGGGAAGGGGGAGAGAAGGAAGAGAAATGGAGTTAAGAGAGAACAGGGAGAGAATATTGAAAGGGAGGGAAGATGAGGCGGAGAAAGAAAGTTAAAGTGAGAAAAGGAGGGAGGAAGGCAGAAAAAAAGGATGAAAAGAGAAAGGAGACATGAGAAGAGAGGAGGGAGGAGGGGGGGGGAGAAAAGGAAGAGGGAGATAAATGATAAATAGGAGGTGAAACAACTTTTGCCATATGAATGAGGGAGAGGGAGAGAGAGTTTCTTTTGAATTAGGATACAAATAAAGGATAGACACTGAGGAAAATGGAGGAGGAGGAGGAGGAGGATGGAGGAGGAGGAGGAGGTAAGTGAAGGTAGGCAGGCGGTGAAGGAAATGCATAATGTATAAGAAAATTGGATAAGGAGAGAATAGAAAAGAGGGGAGAAGAGAAAGGAGAGTAGAAGAAAAAATACAGCAAAGTTAATTATTTAGATATTGTTAAAAAGAAAAATTATACAGTTGATTATAAATATGTATAATTAGCTTTTAGATAAGAGCTGCTATAATAAAACTTGATAATAATTAATAAGATCAATAGAAAAGTGTAGTTTCTTCTTTTATAATATATTTTTTGCCAGATTTCTTTATACTTTTTTCCTTCCTGTCCACTACCTTTCTTCAAATACATTCATACCTCTATATTTTGTCCTTCCGACCATCCCTTGTGTTTTCTTCACCTCACTTCAACTCCATAGCCTCATCCCACCACCACTACCACCACCACCACCACCACCACATCATCCATTTCCCCTCCACCACCACCACCACATCCATTTCCCCTCCACCACATCCATTTCCCCTCCACCACATCCATTTCCCTCACCTTCTCAGAACATAT
>JAWQEG010003970.1:0-31744 GCA_033782935.1 Petrolisthes cinctipes | reverse complement strand
ATAATAATAATAATAATATTAGATTAAAAATAAACTATAACAAATATCAATCAATAAATATATAAATTAATTAATATGATTTTTTTTTTTGTGGACCAGACAAACGTGTACGAATCGTTAGTCACATGTTAAGGTGGCAATTCTTTTTTGGTACATTGGAGTGCCTTGATTCCTCCAAAGTATGCTAGGAAACAAGACCAGAAGAGCAAAAATAATGGTGTTCTGTTGCTTGGAATAGTTAGGAGGATTTAGTTGCTCCAGAATTGCCAACACAAAACTTCCCCCTTAATTAAGAAGAGAACCTCATCTTGGTATATTGGAGGACAACTGATTCCTCCAAACTATCCTGGGAAACAAAATACCATAATGTTTACTACTAATAGGGGTTCTGTTTCGTGATGTGGTTTGGAGGAATCAGCTGGAGCCCTCCAATTTCCCACTGAGGGTTACTTACCTTTTAATGGTCGTTTTGGAGACGTATGGATTCCTTCAAACAATGTCAGGAAACAGACCAATCCCTCAGTATGTGAATGGAGAGGTGGGTGTCTGTTTTGTGTCTCCCTCCCTTCAATTCCCCGACAATACACAACCGATCATACCAATTATATTACACTAACCGATTTAATTGAAGTGATGGATGGTATTCCTCATCACAATTATTATCAGATCAGTGTGTCAAACGTGTCAAAATTATCATCATATCATGTCAAGCGTGTCAAAATCAGGTTAGATTAAGTGTGTCAAAATCAGGTTAGATTAAGTGTGTCAAAATTAAGTTAGCCTAAGTGTGTCAAAATCAGGTCAAACGTGTCAAAATCAGGTCAAGTGTGTCAAATCAGGTCAAACGTGTCAAAATCAGGTCAAACGTGTCAAAATCAGGTCAAGCGTGTCAAAATAAGGTCAAGCGTGTCAAAATCCATCTATCTGACTTATAATCCGTCTACCTGTATTAAAATCAATCTACCTTTATCAAAATCAATCTACCTGTATCAAAATCAATCTACCTGTATCAAAATCAATCTACCTGTTTCAGATTCAGTCTACCTTGTCTCAAAATCAGTCTACCTATATCAAACCCAATCTACCTGCATCAAAATCAGTCCACGTATATCAAAATCAGTCTACCTATCTCAAAATCAATCTACCTATATGGAAATCTGACAACATACCTCTAATTCACTCTACCTATATCAAAATCAATATACCTATATCAAAATCCGTATAAAAATCAGTCTACCTGTCTCTTGTAATTACAGCTAAGCATTTTACTGTATTAATATAATCTGGAATTGGAGTGAAGCTAGTGTGAGGTGTGAGGTATGTAGGTATGTATGCTGTTTCCCGAGGCACTAGGAATGTGGGCGTCAGTGGCTTGGCGTGGCGAGGCTTGCAATTGAGAAGTTGGGTGCATGCAATCAGCGCTGGCTCTAATGAGGTCTAACTCAACTCGCCGTGAGCAGAGTTGGTCAGAGTTGTGTGTGTGTGTGCGTGCGTGTGTGTGTGTGTCTGTGTGCGTGTGTGTGTGTGTCTGTGGTGCGTGTGCGTGTGTGTCTGTGTATTTGTGTATGTGTGTGCATGTCTGTGTGTGTGTGTGTGTGTGTATAGGTCTTCTTAAAGGTTTAAATCATCTTACATACCAGTGATCCAAATACAACGCTTGCACTGTCTTAAATAAAGGACCTCGTTTCATATTTCATCAGGCTATTTCGAAGCAGACATATTATGACTCGTGACTGTATATAGATACCATAATAATAGACACATACATATATATATATATATATATATATATATATATATATATATATATATATATATATATATATATATATATATATATATATATATATATATATATATATATATATATATTTATATTACAATAATATTATGTCACAGAAATCTGAGATTGCGTTACAGGACCCTGTGATGTAGTCGAAAAATTGGAGGTTAATGAGTCCTTCAAGTACTGCCACGAACACCACCTACCACCTATATGGAAGGTGTTTGTTTCGTGGTGTAATCAGGAGGAAACAGAAGCCTCCAATTCTCATACACGATCACATGGTCCTTAATTAAGGGGAGATTCTTTTGTTGGTGAATTGGAAGGTCCCTGATTCCTCCAAACTATGCCATGAAACAGATCCCCTATTAGTAACATTGAGGGCATGTGTTTTCTGGCATAGTTAGGATTAATCAGTAGCCTTCCAATTCACCAACAAGAAAATCTCCCCATAATTAAGGACCCTGTGATCATGTATGAAAATTGGAGGCATCCAGATTCCTCCTGACCATGCCACGAAACAAGCTCCTTCCACATACAGTAGGTGTGTGTGTTTCGTGGCAACATTTGAAGGACTCCTTTATCTCCCTCCAATTTTCCGACTACACCAAAGGGGTCCTTAAGGGGGAAGTACAGTGTTGGTAAATCTGTAGCAACCGATTCCTCCAAACTATTCCAAGCAACAGAACACTATTATTTTTGTTCATTTGGTACTGTTTCCTGTCATACTTTGGAGGAATCATGGCACTTCAATGTAACAAAAGTGAATAACAAGTGCCACTGACAATGCTGGCCACCATTATAATAATATATGTCCAACTCACCTCTAACTAACCGGAAAATTGGTCCATAAAGAACTCTGCTTCCAACCTTATCAATAACCAATCTTTACTCTCGTTATTATCAGATTTTAACCTACCCCCTATCTTCTATGTCCATCCCTCCTTTCATACCCTCATCTAAAAATAACCTCATGCACCCAATTTTTTTTTTTTTTTTTTTTTTTTTTTTTTTTTTTTTTAAGGGGATGGTGCAGTGTTGGTAAATCTGGAGTAACTGATTCCTCTATACTATTCCAAGCAACATTTAATTTCTACTCCTTACTGTCACTACATTTTTACTTCCATTAAAATTCTACCCCCTACAACCACTACTACAATATTCTACAACCATTATAATTCTACACCCATTAAAATTATACCCTCTACTAACACTACACCCATGAAAATTCTACCCCTACTCCCCATTACAAGATATAGTTTCCCTCCCCCATTTCCCCATTACAAGATATAGTTTCCCTTCCCCCATTACAATATAATTATAGTTTCCCAGCCCCTTTTCCCCATTACAATATGTAGTTTCCCTTCCCCCATTTCCCCATTGCAAGATATAGTTTACCTTCCCCCTTTCCCCCTTATGAGGCAATTCCACACATCCTGGTTCATTGGTTAGTCAATTATTACCAACATCTCTACCATCCTCGGGTTAATAGGGACATCTCTCTCTCTCTCTCTCTCTCTCTCTCTCTCTCTCTCTCTCTCTCTCTCTCTCTCTCTCTCTCACACACACAAGAGCGCGTGTGCATTTCCTGTGTTTCACTCTTCTTATTCCCCTTTCTAACTTACACCCACTCACTGTCTCTCTCACATACATATACTGCATAAAGAAGCAAACACAATCTCTCTCTCTCTCTCTCTCTCACTCTCTCTCTCTAAATCGATCCTTTATCCACCCAATCTCCTCTACTCTCCTTCTCTCCTTCCTCCTCCATATTTTCCCTCCATTCTCTTGTTTCCTTGTCATACCAAACGAATTCTATACTCAATGATTTTAACGCTTAATTAAGGGGGCAATATGTGGTGGGCGTATTGGAAGCTATCCCACCCTATATAATAAAATGACTATATATACCTTCCTCTATCCTCTCTTATGTCCTCTTCCTGCTCCTTCCACCTCATTCCTCTGGACCTCTCACTCTACAGTACAAGTATGCCTTCTTCCTCCCACTTCATCCCTCTTTACTTCCCACTCTTTAGCTCCAACCCAACTCCAACCCCCTCTCTACAACTTCACCCTCTTCATCTCCTCCTCTATTACACCTCTCTCAAACTCCCACTCCATGCCTATCACCCCTACTCCACTCCTCTCTCTATCTCAATCCCCACTCCAGCCCTCTCTACCTCCCACTCCTTCCCTTCAGCCTCACCCTCTCTCAGTGTTGCACAGATCAGCTGGGAAGTGAGTGGTGGTTACACAAAGGATTATCGATCATAATACACACACACACACATGCACCAAAGCACACCCAAACACACACACATACATACACCAAAGCACACACACACACATACACCAAAGTACACACACATACACCAAAGCACACACACACACTACAACCACCGATACTATTGCTCACGTGACACCCACTCTGGATACAGAAATATAGTTCTCTCTCTCTCTCTCTCTCTCTCTCTCTCTCTCTCTCTCTCTCTCTCTCTCTCTCTCTCTCTCTCGTTTTTAGCGGCTCGAACGGAAAAAATCCGTTCGAGCCTCTATTCGAGCGGTACATTTGGCCTGCGATTTTAGCAGCTAGAATGGAAAATTTCCATTCGAGCTCTTCTTTATGGTTTTAACCCATAAAAAGAATATTTGACATTTTAACGTAATTTTTACGTCAAGTTACGTCATGTTACGTCATAAAAACCTTTGCCGGTGGTGCTGATTCAGAATATTTAGTTTTGGGAGTGAAACTTTTTTTTTAACGGATTTATAGTAGATGGCGTAATTTTTACGTCGAGTTACGTCATGTTACGTCATACCAAAACCTGCGCCTGGTGCTGGTGATTCAGAATATATATGGGTTTGGGAGTTATAAGAGGACAAACAGAGACGGTTTGCCATTTATAGTATAGATTAATTTCCTAACACCATATTTTTCTAGTAATGTTATTTGGTTAATACTTGAAGCAGAACGATGATAATACAGTATGTGCAGAATAAAGACCACTTGTAACCAATTCTCTGTGTACGAATTCATGAGGCCAACTGTACTATCTGTGTCATTCCTTTCCTCTCTCTAGGCCACTGAAGATGGTGGCAGTGTCCACCGAAACTGTTTGGATAAATATATTCTTTCCATCGACATGAGTGGGTTTTATTCACCGTATTTGATCATCACGCCAGTGTGATTTCACCACCATCACACGTCTATATCGTGATGCTATTGGCTTCACCTAATTACATTAATCCTTACAACGGTTATAGGTTCTGAGTGATCCATTGATAAAATACGAGTGTTTACTTTGGAGCAGCTGCCAGATATTGCCACACACCAGTAAATTTGGTTGCAGTCTTTTCTTGGGCAACTGTACCTAAAGAATTGAGGTTGTGTATTGTTTTACAAATCTTTTCTACATTTTATTGATATACCATAAACAATAAGAGATATTTTTATATAATATTCCTTCACTGTGTTTACAATTACTACACCATGTCGTATACCTCAAGTGAAGCTTATTACACTTTGTATATTTTTCATTACCTTGCGACTAATACAAAAACATACTTCTAAATTATACGTTTAGGTAGATAAACATATAGGACTACCTTTATCATTACAAAAACTCAATGATAAAATGACTAGTAACGTTGGACATAGGTTCGACAAATATTATCCTCCAGAAAATAATAAAATTATGATCTTGTCGCACTAAGTTTTATGATTTACTTACTTTCTAGTCGTTCATATTATACACTTTATCTACAGCAATAGGAATGACTTTATCATCACAACATCTGTATATCATTAGTGGTACTGCACAGTCTGTTACAGTTCCAACTGGACCACCCAGTATCGAGAGATCGTAGATGTGGCAGAAGTGTGTGTGTGTGTGTGTGTGTGTGTACTCGAAAACTGTTCGGATAGTCAACACTCTCCATCTATAATGAACATGACTCTGCCTCAAAGTTTATTCCATAGATGGCGTTGTGTGGTTGTGAGAAGAATGTGGACTGGGTTGAAGTTTCGGGAAACATCTATACTCGTACCAACGAATCATGTGCTCTCAGCCAGAGTGGTTGAGGAATGTTGATATGGACATTTAATTAACAACTATATTACACAATTAGTAGGTGAAGCTAAGGTAAAGTTGTCCGTAGTCTGAACAGTGAATATTTCTTCTTAATGGATATCATGTTTGGCATGCAACATTGCTCAGCCGTTCTGAACAAGAGCTCACGACTCGTTGACACGATTGTTTTCTTGTTTTTCTACCAACTAAGATCGGGCAGATAGGTTGTTTGTTTTGACAATCATATTTTGGTAAGCTTTATTTGAAGTTCACCTCTGATTTTGTATTATATTTGTAAGTCACGTTACAGTGTATTACATGCATACTACAATTCCTTCATTACTAAATACTCTCTCTCTCTCTCTCTCTCTCTCTCTCTCTCTCTCTCTCTCTCTCTCTCTCTAATATAAACACTATCTTATCTTATCGAATCTCTTTAGTAATGAAATAGTATGGAGATTGAGGACTAATTATACAGTTGTTCGTTGTAATTTGTTAGCGCCCAAACGAAAGAAACTAAACTGTGTAAATGACTTTTGACTGATTTATTGGATTAATCTGATGAGTAAATTTGCAGATATAGTAATAATGAAAGTACTTGATAGTTTTGGTGAATAGGCACACTCAACTTTGGGGAAATAACGAAGGCTTACGAGTGTGTTTGGAGAGGAATCTGACAAACAAAATGACTGTGGGATCGGCTCCACACCTTAAAATTCTACGTTAAACAAATTAATTGTGTCGAAATAAGTGATCTTTTTGCCAATGATAATCAACTGGCATTGATTGTTAACTGGGTTATGTTTGTTCAAAAGCCACACCTGAACGGGGAACAGGGATCACTCTTAAAGACCAGACGTGTGTTTAACCTCCTAATAGATTCTCGCGAATTTTGCTAATAGACCTTTTGTAGTGACATTAGTGTGTGCATAACAGTAGGTGATTTACCAAATTTGCACATCGTTCACATAATGATGAATTTATTCCAGAGATAACGGTGTGTGGCTGTGGGGAAGAGAAGGGCGAAGTTTCGGAAAGTAGGTGGGCAAGGTGAAGTTCACTGGAATGCTCCGGTTGTGCAGACGGATACGGAGGGTCATCATTTTAGCAAGGAATGTAGTTTGCCAGTCAGTATTTGATGAGCGAATGCCAGAAAACAGAGACTGCCTCTGTATATGAGTAGGGGATATGTTTTGTTACATTGTTTAGAGGGATACGCAGAATCCAATTCACCTCAATCAAATAACACTTTTAATGTTATGCCAGAAGGTGTAATCACTTTTTTTTTTTCAGCTTCATAATGGGGGTCAAAAACCTAAATATGCAAGAGAAGAGTGTTGTGTTGGCACTAGTGAGTGAGGGACTCAGTAATAGAGAGATTGAAAGGAAAATAGGGAGGTCAGAGGCAGCCGTTCGTAGGGTAAAGAAAGCTGCAAGTGCATCAGGAACAAGTGCCACTCCATGTAGGAAACCTGGCAGTGGCAGACAAAAGAAAACTAATAAACGAACAGATAAGTTGTTAGAGCGTGAGGTGAAGCGAGACCCGTTTATTACAGCCAAGGAATTAAAAGGAATTTATAATAATTTACTTGAAAATGTTTCTGTGAGGACAGTTCAACGTCGACTCCAGAAAGACCTGCACTTGCCCTGTCGCAGGGCAGTTCAAAAGCCTCTCCTCACAGAAAAAATGAAAAAGCAGCGCATCGAATTTTGCAAAACATATGAACACTGGACATCTCAAGATTGGAGCAAAGTCATATTCAATGATGAAAGTACTTTCAAAACTTTGTCAAAAGATAATAGGAATGTGCGTCGTCCTGTTGGCGCCGATCGCTTTGATAAAAAATATACGGTGAAAACAGTTAAATTTCCAGCATGTGTTATGGTTTGGGGTTGCTTCAGTGGAGAGAAGGGTACTGGTGGTGTATATTTTTTAGACAGAAATGTGACCATGAATAGTAACCTGTATATAAATGTACTAAATAACCATATGCTACCATTTTGTGAGGGTCATAATGGTGGTCAGTTTCTCCACGAGGGTGCTCCATGCCACAGGGCAAGACGAGTGAAGGAATGGTTGGCTTCAAACAACATTGAGATGATTGAGTGGCCAGGACACAGCCCAGATTTAAACCCCATTGAAAATATGTGGAATGAGATGAAAAGAAAAATTATAAAAATGCCTATTTTAAGTGTTGATGCCTTAGTTGAAAACATCCGCAATCTCTGGACAACGATGGATCAGGCATACTTAACAAAACTCATTGACAGTATGCCAAAAAGAATCAAATCTGTTTTGAAAGTTAAAGGCGAAATGACGAAGTATTAAACAACAAAATACAGGTAAGGTCTTATTCTACTTTTAATGTCCCACAATAAATAGTGGTAAAACAGGTAGACGTGATATTGGCTTAGTTGCTCGGTGAGTTTCGTCACTGCAACGCTTTTATTGACGGCGACTGTAATTGTGAGAAAAAAGATGCAGTTGGTGACACAATAGTAGTCTGGGTATGATATCAACGTGGAGTTCCTTTGACACACACAACCATATTTGGTTGTTGGTATGTCTGTCTGTCTGTGCAAGGATAGTGAGGAAGGCTGGATGGTTGGCTGGTATATCCATTTTGGTGGTCCTAATTATTTCATGGATGTATTTTGGAGCCACCTGATCCCATCAGACTATGTCAGGAAACAGATTTCTTCTGTTTGTGAACAGAAGGATTTGTATTGTAGCATAGTATAGACGAATCATTCGGTCTTAAATCACCCAATTTAAAACAACACTCTTTATTAGATAATTAACTGTGTACTAGTTCTTAAGACTTGAAATCTGGAAGAATCTGGCATCTTACTTGTTTGATATTTCTTCCCATCCGCTGACAATGTATATAATGGCTGTGTCAGACCATGGCCTACCAGTGTTCCTCGAGAGCTAACACTTACCACACACTCTGTTGTCAGGTAATGATAGCTGCCTCTTCTTTAATAAGTAATACTAGACTATTGTTCTTGTCGATAGAAAATATTGTTATAGGTCAAATTGTTAGAGTATTAATTCAATTTGCTTAAGGTAGGCTATGGCAGGATATATATATATATATATATATATATATATATATATATATATATATATATATATATATATATATATATATATGTGTGTGTGTGTGTGTGTGTGTGTGTGTGTGTGTGTGTGTGTGTGTGTGTGTGCGTGTGTGTGTGTGTGTGTGTGTGTGTGTGACGGCTTGTTTCGGCTTGTTTTCTGTCATGTTCGGTACGTTTCCTGGCAGGTGAAGATGTGCTGGGGCACTTCCCCTGCCAACTGTGTGTAACATAATCACAGATGCGTGCATGTAACACTCGTATACGGGTGCGTTGGTCTGAAAAAGTTATGTAGGTTTAATGCCAGATTATATGAATATTAAGGGAGAAGTTGGGAGAAGAAGCTGACAGACAAACAGAAAATGCACTTTGCATACTAGATATATATATATGTTATTTTATCAATACTTTTAAAATTATATATAATTTTATTGGCAGTGTAATATTTCAGCTTACAACCGAAATGCTGTTAAGTAATTTATTAATACTCTGAGTAGAAACCATAAGCATTCAAAGTAAAAGTGGTAATAATTACAACAGGCAGAAGAGACGCTACGAGAAGTTAGGGAAAATTTGTACTTCCTACTGTTATTTGAAAGATGATGTCACTGTCTTAGTGGGTTTATTATTTTTTTTTATTCATGTGATTTCCACCTTTAAACCACAACAGACAACACCACGATGTTAGCCAAGTGTGAGATGCTGTATGCGTTACTTTTGGTGTTTGGAAATGGAGTGATTGCAGATGTGCCTCCTGACTTGGGTCTCCACCAAGTACCTTATGCAGCCACAACAACCCCGTGTAATGGTAATGACTGCAAGACGACCCTCGTGTCATCGTTTCTTGAGCTAGCAGGATACAACCTCACTTGGATCGCCTCCTCCCTTTCACGGTGCGATCAAATTGAGGAACCAAACAACTCGGCATTTATAGAGGTAAGTAATGTTGTCATAACAATGCCCACAATAAAAAGAAAAGATAGGCGAAATTAGTGTTCCAAAGTTGGCCAGTTGTAGTTATAAAAGACTGAGAGTAACGACTAACTCTTGCATCAAGGAGATGGAGAGAAAAGAGGCGAGACTAAAGTAACTTCTACCATCCCCTTCCCTAACTGACAATCCTCATTCACGTCCGGCTTCCATTATCTTAGAAGATCTTCAGTTCCTTCAACAGTTTACCACCGACTTCAAATATCTCAAAAAAGAAAAGATGAAATAAAGCACACACACACACACACACACACACACACACGCTCGCTGACCTTGGTAGGGTCAACACGCGTGGTACAGGCGCTCCTCAGTGTGCTGCCCAGGTCAGTTTGTCGGCCTCTCACCTTCATTCACCCCCATCCTACGAACTTATTCGCGCCTATCCGAACTGTGTGTGCTGTGTAATCAATCAACTGAACAATTTAAAAACACTGAACTGTGTATGCGGTGAACGCTAAATGCAAGTCACGATGTGTACCAGGTATAATATCTCCTCACTCTATAAACTCAGAAGAAATACCGGATATCCTCCCTCAGACGTTGTGGCGCGACTAAAGGACCTAGACATCTTCCACATTCGAAGCCGCCGAGGAGGTGTAAACAGAGTGAAACCTATCCCTATTGTGAAAGGGTTGAAAAGGAAAAGAAATAAAGTGAGCAAGAAATCGCCATACAAACATATTGAGGTAGGACGTAAGTGGTACGATCTTCCGTCACTACTACTATCCAATGTTACCTCCCTGAACAACAAAGTGGATGAACTAACCCTGACTGTCGAACAATATAAAAGTGATATTATTGCAATAACAGAAGCTTGGCAAATCGTACCAGAGCTCAGCAATATCAGTGATTTTGAACTATTTCATCATTTACGAAGCAACAGGATAGGTGGAGGAGTGGCCCTTTATGCCCGGAAACAGCTACGTGCCTCACAGCTGAGTGTTACTGTCCCGCAGGGAATCGAAGCCCTTTGGGTCAGAGTAACCCCCCCCTCACACCCCAGACAAACAGCCTCCATTATATATTGTGTTGTGTACCACCCTCCAAGAGCACCCACTGGACCAGACCTCATAGAACATATCATCGAAACATGTGACGACCTTAAACTGCAGTTTCCATCCTCAAGATTGGTGATTTGTGGTGATTTCAATGAACTGATTACCACAGAGATACAGGACCAAATTCACCTCTCACAAATCGTGGATTTCCCAACACATGGCTACAACACTCTGGACCTCATCTTGACAGACCTAGGGGACCAGTACCTCCCCCCTGAGCCTCTACCCCCTGTGGGTCGTAGTAATCACACCACCATATTTTGGAGTCCAGCCCCCACCACTTCACACCTACAGGCGCCCACCATCAGGTCCTACCGAGCCACACCTGACTCAGCTGTGAGAGAGTTTGGTAGGTGGCTGGTTAATTACCCATGGGTGGAGGTACTGACTGAGGAGGACGTCATCATCAAGTGGGAAAAGTACAAATCAAGCATCACCACAGCATACCATAAGTTTTTCCCACTAAAGAGAGCCGTGATTCACCCATCAGACGCCCCGTGGATCACCCCCAGGATTAAAAGGCTATTCCAAGACCGTAACAGAGCCTTCTACGTCGACCACAACAGGTACAAACAACTTAGAAACAAGGTAATTCAAGAGACTAAGAAAGCCAAAAGGTCACACTATCCGACCAAAGTCCATCACCTGAGGCACACTAATTCCAGTCAGTGGTTCAGCAAAGTTAAGAACCTCTGTGGGCTTGGCAAGGGATCACCATCAATCCCTTGTGTCTCTCACATCCCTAGCCAGGAGGCATGTGAGACAATTAATAGCCACTTTGCCACAATCTGCCAGTCACTCCCCAAACTCGATAGCACCAAATTACCTGCCTACATTCCCTCCCCAGCCCCCCCAACTATAGTTCACCCTTATGAGGTTATGAAGAAATTAGCCAGTCTAAGATCAAATCGCTCCATAACACCAGAGGACCTTCCGGTTAAGCTCTACAAAGAATTTGCTGTGGAGCTTGCCATACCACTGTGCTCAATTATAAATGCATCACTGAAGCAGAGCAGGTGTCCCCCCGACTGGAAAACCTCATATGTGACCCCAATTCCCAAGTGCCCCTCTCCAAAGACCCTCAGTGACTTAAGACCAGTGGCTATCACACCAATACCCAGCCTAATCTGTGAGGAATTTGTTTTTACCTGGGCCTATACACAGATTAGCCACCTGATCGACCCCAGGCAATTTGGCAATGTCAAGGGCTCCTCCACCACCCACTGCCTGATCAGTCTCCTTAACTACATTTACACCAACATCGAGAGAAGGAAAACCTCAGTAGCCCTCACTTTCATCGACTTTAGGAAGGCTTTTGACCTAGTTGACCATACGGTAATCATCAACAAGGTCATCAACCTTGGCCTCCACCCTTCCTTGGTTGAGTGGTTAGCTGACTTCCTCAGTGACAGGAGGCAGGCAGTGAGGTACCAAGGGTCAGTATCTTCACACCAACTACTGACATGTGGAGTCCCCCAGGGAACAAGGGTCGGCCCCCTCTGTTTCCTCACCCTCATTAATGATGCTCTACAGGACACCCCACATAGGTGGAAATATGTGGACGACTCCACCATAGGCATCAGGGTGGACAACACTTCTCCCACCAACGACTACAACACCCTACAGGACACCCTCAGCAAACTTCAGGACTGGACCAAAGAAAATAATGTCACTATCAATTATGACAAGACTGTGGTGATGCATGTCAACACTGCAACCACAGAGGTCCAATCACCAGCTGTCACCCTCGGCCAGCACAACATCAAAGTAGTTGACTGTACTAAATTGCTGGGTGTTACAATTGACAACAAGCTGACCTGGAACAAACACGTGGCTACTGTGGTGAAGACAGCATCCTACAGGTTGTATATGTTGAGGCAGCTAAGATCACTGGGGATGCAACAAGCCGAACTGGGGAGTATATACAACATCTTTATCCTCCCCAAGCTCACTTATGCCTCCCCCGCTTGGTCCTCCTCCCTCACATTAACACAACAGCGTCAACTGGAGAGAGTACAAAAGAGGGCCTGTAGGATTATCCTGGGATATGGCTACACTGGCTACGAGGCCGCCCTGACCACCCTAGGGATGCTTCCTCTCTCCGAACACCACCTCACTATCATTAGCCAGTTTGCCCTAAAGTTACTAGTCCACCCCCGCCACCGAGACCTCCTACCACCAGACGCTCCAAGACCTACACGGACAACAAGACGTTACAACAGACTACAACCTATCAGGGCCAGAACTGATAGATATAAGAAGAGCCCCATCCCTACTATGACTAATATTATAAATAACATGTGAACACACACACACACACACACACGCATGATAATCCTTTCTAGTCCTTCCCTACCTGAGTCACATCCAGTAATCCAGTAATCCTCACCAGACCTCACGCCACACAGTCTCCCACTCCCAAATTTCACTATCACACACACACACACACACTCGTGTATGTAAATACTATTTATTATGCATCATGTATCATGTACTCATGCTCATTTTCATTACTCATACTCATAATTTTAATGTATATTTTCAGCCCTATGGCTGCCATACTAACCAATAAACCGTTTATTATTATTATTATTATTATTACACACACACACACACACACCTATCAACTCAAGTCATATACTGCTTCATTTTCATCCAAATTAACACCAACACTTTGAACACCATACCCACAATACTACATACGTAATCCGGCTCACTATAAGACTATAGTGTCCATGTGTGTTTCAGGTGTTGCGTGAAGCGATGCTGGAGTTGAAGCCGGCCATGCAACAATGTCAAAACCAGAATTCACAGAGAGACAGAGAGTGGCGGTGGCGACCCAGACACTGCCAGGACCTGCTGGCCGAGGGCGACAGTGGCCGAGGTGTGCGTCATGTGTACCCCTTTCCTGGGCGGCCACAGGACGGGGTTGACGTGTTGTGTGACCACACGATAGACAATGGAGGATGGACCATCTTCCAGCACCGAACAAACCTTCCCACCCGCGAGAATTTCTTCCGCCCCTGGATCGACTACGTGCGGGGGTTTGGAGACATGTCGGGGGAATTCTGGCTAGGCATGGATAACCTTCATACAATAACATCCTGTTGCCATCAGGAGCTGCGGATAGACTTGACTGACTATGAGGGGGAGCACCGCTGGGCCAAGTACACCAACTTCCAAGTGGGTCCAACTCAAGACCATTACCGCATCACAGTCAGCGGGTAAGCAGAGAGTTAGAAAGGGCAGAGGCACTGTTAAGCTCTCTTGGGGAAGTTGATACATATATAATAGTCTTTATTCAAGTGACCTGTAATTGAGCAGTGGTTAGCTAAAACATGAAAATGTCTGATAGTATGAATATATCGAGCATATTTACACATTTTTAAGGCTAAAAAATGCCATTCTGATTAAGGAAGACACTACAGACATGGTTATCATTTTACCATTATAGAAAACTCATTGTGCATCAGGAAGTATGGCGTTATGTAACCTTTATGCACGTATGAATAAAATCCAATTAGAGGTACAGAACATGTTCAATAAATGCAACACTTCCCTGGCAGGTACAGTGGCACTGCAGGTGACGGTTTGGCTTACCAAAACAACCAACAATTCTCCACTTACGATGCTGATCACGACGTCTGTGTGGAGGGCAACTGTGCCCAAGTGTGAGTCATGAGTGGTATCCAGCATAGTTAACTTGATTGATGCAGAAAATTTTGTCATAATGTAAATGTATACTAGTACGGTACTTTGTGTGTCATGCCATATAATAAGTGCAAGTTGAGCTGAAAATAAAGTCTTCGTCCACAATATTTATCGTGCTATAAATCTTCTGCTCTCCCTTCAGCTATAAGGGAGCGTGGTGGTACGCAAGAGGCCACTATTCCAACCTCAACGGCTTCCAGTACGAGGGCATTCACACCACTTTCGCAGACGGAATCAACTGGGTTCCGTGGAAAGGCTACAAGTACTCACTCATGAACACAACCATGATGTTCCGTCCCAGAGCCTGAATACATCTCTGATGTACTATATCCACAATTTCAATAGTGTAAGTTTTCATGTTATAATGATCTTTGATTTGCCCGTACACTTCATACAATGGCATGGAAAATTACTACCTGAAAACTAGTGGCCATCAGGTTTGATGACACGATCAACAGTGTAGAGGAAATCATTGTCGATTGTAGCCTGTACGAATATGACTAATTATTAATAAGCTGCTTTAGTTGGTCCTTGACTTTGTTGGTAAAGTGCACATGAGGGTTACTGATTCTTTCAAACTATGTCTTAAGACACACTTCCACAGTATGCGTGTATATTGTGTGGCAATAAGTGGATGAATCGGGAGCCTGCAAAAATTTTGTTCCATTTTTATGTTAGCACAGTAATTAATAGCAGCTTTTTATTATTTGTTCTTGCATATTACTCTTTTTTCTTTGCCCAGGGTTGCTGACTTTATTCTCTGTGAATAACAGCCATCCCCCACAGGGCTAGAATAAGGAATGTTGTCGGATCTGGTCACTTTCCAGTGAATTTGAAGAGATCTGCCCACATGAATTAAAATCCATGTGAGGTGTACTGCAACCGGAGTCTCTTTTTTTTTTCAAAAACTGCTGTGTGGACCGCCAGCACAAGGGGATGCATTATCCCTTTGCATGCAGCAGTCTAAACTCCCTCCCCCCTTATGGTCCCTTCAGGACTGATCTCATGGAAGGTGCGGCCCCACTTGTAGCTCTTGTGGTAACGTGGAATTGGGCCAACAGCACTGTCTTTGGGATCAAAGACCTTCCCCCCAATCTTCCTGGTGGTCGGAGGCCCCCAGACTCCCTGGTTCAGCAAGCTCTGATCCCTTCTTCCTGTTATTTTCTTCGGTATCCCAGGCAAATAGGGCCAGCCCCTCCTTTCTTTTAATTTGTTTTTTCACTGCGACCAGAGGTTACCTGGGGTCTGTGGGGCAGGAGGCCATGCTGCCCGGGGAGAACATCAACAACAACTCTTTATTCAAGTAACACTTTTCAGTTATATAAATATTTAGCACGTTTATTCTTACTTGTTGAATTGTAATATCAAAGAAATAAAATATAGGTCTAGTATCAGCGGAGGTGCATTAATTACTCCCTTCTGTATGTACTATTATAATGCATATAGTATATATGTACTTCTGTATGAATTGTACTGTATGCACTATGCAGGCTACATAATGTAATGTATGTATTGTTTTGTATGCACTATGTAGGCTATGTAATGTATGTATTGTTCTGTATGCACTATGCAGGCTACATAATGTACTGTATGCATTGTTCTGTGTGCAATATGTAGGCTACATAATGTACTGTAAATATTGTTCTGTGTGCACTATGTAGGCTACATAATGTAATGTTCTGTGTGCACTATGTAGGCTACATAATGTACAGTCAAGGAACAATATATCTGGACACCATTGGAGGCTACTGGCAACGACTCCAAGAGTAAACACGTCAGTGATATAAAATAATTTACAAATGACAACATGGGAATATCTGGTATTAAAAATTTCGTCAACCAGGAGGAGGCTGCAGACACCTGCTGAACAGGGAAGTACAACAAAAGAGAACGTTGGAAGAATAATAGGGAGAATTGGAACTCCCATTTCATCATCATGCCTATTCACCAGTACTGATCTTTTTCCAGTTTCATCTACACAACCCCAAAATTTGAAACTCAAATTGTTGTCAACAATGAAAGCCTCTTAAATGAGTGGAGTGGTCCAGGGTGCAATAATTGGTATATGAGTGGCTAGGTGAAAAAGTACAGGTAAGAAGATCACTGATAAACTAGAGAGAGAGAGAGAGAGAGAGAGAGAGAGAGAGAGAGAGAGAGAGAGAGAGAGAGATTACCCTGGATTACCCTGTTGAAGACCATGAACAGGTGTCGTGATACTTCACCATGCACTTCTTTCAACACTCTAGGTAAAAACCCATCCGGACCGGGGGACTTGTTTGCTTTTAATTCGATTATTTTTCTCTCGATTTCTTCTTGGGTGAAGACCATTGACTCCAACTTCTCACTGAAGGAGTCCAAAGGTTCGGGAATGGGACCACTCTCCTCAGAGAACACTGAAGAGAAATACTCATTTAAGAGGTTAGCATTTTCTGCATCAGAGTGCATCAATGCTCCATCCTCATTCACCAAGGGACCGATCCTGCGTCGGATTGGTTTACGGCCATTCACATAACTGAAAAACTCCTTGGGGTTCTCTTTGCAGAGTCTAGCCACACGGACCTCCTCAGCACGCTTAGCCGCCCTTATTTTGGACTTCACGTTTCGATTCAGTCTTCTATGATCGTCAAAGTCCCCAGATGCCTTCGCTCGAATATACGCAGTTCTCCTCTCCCTTAGTAGGTTACGGATTTCCCGATTAAACCACTTAGGTTGAATGAACTTCTGACCTGTTCCCATCAGAGGGATAAAGCGCAACTGAAGTTCCATGAAGGAAGACAAGAATGACCTCCTCAGATCATCAGCACTCTCTCCCTCTTCTAATTCCATTTCAGCAACGCTTTCACGAAGACCTGCAAAGTTCGCTCTCCCCATGTCTAATTTTCTATGCACCGGGGTCACGGACTCCATATTAGGGACTTTAACTGAAAATCTTATAAGCTTGTGGTCGCTTCCACCTATTTCTTCGTTTACAGAGAGGTCTTGAATGATGTCATCCTCGGAGGTGAGGACCAAGTCGAGTATGTTAGCACCTCTTGTTGGCTCCCTTACCCATTGAGTGAGGAATTCATCATTTACAAACTCCAAGAGTGGTGTGTTCTCGGCAGAGGGCTCTCTGGTTTCCCAGTCAACATGTGTGTTGAAGTCCCCCATAAGGATGCACACCCTGCCGTCCACTAGTTCACCCAGCAACTGGTATAGGTCCCTGTCCATCTCATTGAGTTGTCCAGGGGGTCTATAAAGCAGCAGGGTTCTGTATTTTGCAGTGCCTATTTCTAGGTCAACTCCAAGGAGCTCGTGGTTCGATGTGATGTTGCAGGTCATCGATTTGATGGAGTTCTTTACATACAACGGCACACCACCACCCCCTCTGTCCTCTCTATCTTTGTGGAAGAGTTGGTAGCCTGGAATCACGAATTCCCCTTCAAGATCTCTGTCTGAGGTTCTCAACCATGACTCCGTTATGGCCACCATCTCGGGTTCCTCTGTCGCAACGAGGGCCCGCAGTTCCAAAAACTTGTTTCGGATGGACCTGGCGTTGAACAATAGAACCTTCAGGGAACCCCCAACTGCAGGGCTCCCTAGACTCCTTCGTTTCCCGGTTTGGTCATTGTCTTGGTAGTGCTGGGGATATCCTTCTTCAGGATCTCAGCGAATGTCTTCTCTGGGGTCACTCTAGCATAGCGACGAGGGCTCTCCTCCACGCTCGGTCGAGTGCTCCTGAGACATCGTCGGACGGCGTCTTCCATTAATTTGGAAGGCACTTCTTTCCCCTTTAGTGAGAGATGTGTGCCATCCCTCTGGTAGAGGTCGTCTCTACCAAAGAGTGAGGTGTAGGGGTCCACAAAGAACACCCCCTCGGCAGTACACAAATCAGCCAGGCGCTGATTTACTGCAATGTTCTTTGACAGAGCAGTCCCTAAATGGCCTCTCCTTGGGAGCATGCCAACAACTACCCTTCTGCGGGTTTTTAACCCACAGTCATCTACTGCACCGATCACATCCGAGAGGACTCCTTCGGTCATGCCTACTCTACCATTTCTCAGGTAGATGTCATTACCACTCACCATGAGTGCAATGACAGCAGATCTGGACGTTTGGATCCTCTCAGCTTCCTTTCGGAGGTCAGCATTGCCACAACCTGGCAAACAATTCACCTTCACAAAAGAGTGAAGGCGATCTGCCATTAGGGGTTGCAGCCCTCGTGCCTGGGAATCACCTACAATGTGTATATCCACAGGCCTCTCCTTGGTAGGAGCACGAGATGCCTTGTGAGGAACCCGAGAGTGTTTTGAATTCCTGCCGGGCTCGTCACTTCCTCCAGGTTGCTTCTTCTTCTTCTTTTTCTTCTTCATTTTCTTTTCCTTCTTATTTGATTCCTCACTTTCTTCTAATCCCTCCTCAACTGTCTTCTTGGGTTTTTCTCCCTTCTCCATATTCCCCTCCTCTTTTTCATCACACTTTTCTGCAGTCTCTTTTCCTTCTGCAGTCTCTTTTCCCTCTTCATTGCTGTTCTTCTTGTTGTTGTTCTTCTTCTTCTTGTTGTTCTTCTTCTTGTTCTTCTTCTTATTCTTTACCGCCGTGGTGGAGCTCTCCGGTGAAGAAGCTCCTTGGACTGCCTTGTCTCTCACATGGCAGTCACTCCTCTGTGAGTCCATTCGGAGAACTTCCTCCTTTAGGGAGTTGTTCTCCTTCGTGAGCAGTGAGATGTGCTTCATCAACCTCTCCTCGAGTTTGCAAAAGTCGCAGACACTCGAGGAGTCTAGGTCGCTCGCACTCCTCCCGCTGAAGTCCTCACACCAGCGGTACACCTTGCATGTAGTACATGTAAATTTTCTTGCTGATGGACCAGTCATCTCGCTCTAATTCAATTTAGGACCAATAATACAATAGAAAAGGTAATGTGATTTGGTCTCGCATAAGTCTCATCCGCCTACTTCCAGAAGGTTTTCGGTCGTTCGGCCAACAGAAACCTTATGAGCCAAGCACACCAACCCTAAGGTCTCCCCTGGGTCGGACGGCCCCAATCGTGCCGCAGCTCCCAACTGAGCAGCACAAGAGTCCTAAGTAAATGGGACTCTGATTTTTCGACAGGGGTGCTTGAAGTGTAACCGTCGTCCTACTAATCCCTACTAATCCTCCATCCGCGGCCAAACTTAAAGCAAATAGTAAAACTAAATGTCCACGACTTAATCCGAGATCTTTTACTGGCCTGGCAGCCAGCGAGGCACGAAAGCTCTCTCACCAAAGAGCAGTCGAGCCTTTAGGCACATAAGAACGGTCACAGGGAGCTGGTCAGGCTTATTAATCTAAGAGAATACCTACGGGGGTCCTGAGGCATCTCCATTACTCGTACCCCACACGCCTGAGATCCCTTCAATCTCAGCCCTTTCGAAACCTGTGAGCGTTAAAAGGCGTTGTTTTAGGAGGTTCCAAAGCCTCCCTTCTCACACGGCATAAGGTAGCTGGTGAGGTCCTTAACAATAAAAACTTATATCGAAAGTGATGAAGATTTTTTTTTTTTTTTTTTTTGTTAGGACAGTTGAAGAGCAGTTGTGAAACTTAATATTAACATGAAGATTTGACAACTCTTAGTCAGGATCCTAATAACGCTACCTTTCTGGCACGGGTAACCCAACTGGACTAAATGTCCCCCAGCATAGCTAGCAAAATTCAAACAGATCACATAAGCTCTCTCACCGAGGGCAAGGTGGTTGTCTCGAGAGAGAGAGAGAGAGAGAGAGAGAGAGAGAGAGAGAGAGAGAGAGAGAGAGAGAATTACACTAATAGCAAAGACAACATTACACACAACAATACCAATTATTGCACTCTGGACAACTCCACTCATTAAAGAGGCTTTCATTGTCGACAACAATTTGAGTTTCAAATTTTGGTGTTGTGTAGATGAAACTGGAAAAAGATCAGTACTCGACCCTCCAGATTTCAGGCATCTCAACAAATAATAATAATAATAATAATAATAATAATAATAATAATAATGATAATGATAATAATAATGCAAATCAATCTATACCCAGGGGCACGTTAAAGTTATATCCTTGCTTTCTCACCCTTCCTTACCCCCCACGACCTCCCGAGAGTAGAATATATTAACCCACCTGATAATAGACTATATAGCCCTGAGAGTAAAATATAGCCCTTTACGCCTCACTGAGAATAGAGTATATCACCCGATGTCCTCCTGAGAGAGGCGATAGTCTATGACCACTTAATGGAGAAAGTACTTTATGTAAATTCAGGTTCCTATGTAATCAGCCGTGTGTGTTGGTACCGTCAGGGAACAATGTCTCTGTCATCTACACTGAAGGGAAGATTCTCTTTCTGGTAAATTAGAAGGCTACTGATTCTTTCAAACTATGCTACGAAACAGATCCCCTTATTTGTAACATTAAGGTCGTCTGTTTCCTGGCAGAGTTAGGAAGAATAAGAAACCTTCCAATTTGCCAACAAGAGAATCTACCCTCAATGTTTCAGTGGCGAGGGTTTTCTGTGACACGTTAAATCATGTGGCGGTAGTCAGTAAGTATATAGGCTAAATGATGTAAGTAGCTGTTTGTGGATGAAAACGAAATGAATGACTGCAGATGTGTCCACACTATGTCAGAAGGCAGTCTTCTTCACTATACGAGCAGGGGAACTGTTCTGGAGCATAGTTTGGAGGAATTAATAGGGCTTCAATTACCAACAGCAGAGCATGAATACCCTTTAATATCTCTTATTATTATTATTGCTTGGCGTGAGGAGTGATTCATCCCGATTAGAAAATTAATATAGTTTGAGGTGGCGTTAAAAAGAAAATGTCTTTGTTTATAGAGTATGGCTAAGGGATGCAATTATTAGAAAATCCTTCTAAGAATGTAAAACTCTTCAACACCGTGAAAAATTTTATGAACTGTGAGAATTCATATGAATCTGTTTAATTACACATAGGTAAAAAATTCATTTATGTGTTCCCGTACGAGTATATTGATGTAGAGAGATTGTGTGTGTGTGTGTGTGTGTGTGTGTGTGTGTGTTGCACACAGGATGATGTGATGCGTCTAGTGTGACAGCTAATTGACATGAGTGCTTGCCTTGCATGCTCTCTCGCTTTCAGTTGCCACCGCTGGCTAGCCTCGTGCGAATCGAGGAGCCGAGTGTGTAAGTTTCCCTTTGCCAGTATACAGCCTCTCCATCGTTAAGACTTCTGCTGTGCCTCCTCGTAGCCACGCACGGTAACTGGTAGTCTTGAGGCTCCAGGCTAAACCATCAGAGGATCTCGGAGCAGCAGGGAGCCCCAGAGGTAATGCACAAAGGCCCACCAACTTGTGGACACGCCCTGGTGTAATACCAATCCCTGTCCTATTGCATGATGGGTTACCCTTGGGTGGGACCATGCCACGGGAGTAAACCCCTAACGAAAAATCTGTGATGAGGACCCATTGCCCTGTGGGTTAGTCTCTATAGACAAGGGCTTCGGGTGCTTCTCCGAGAATAAAGCATGCCCTGAGGATGGGCATTGAGGTGAAGGCCAGGATACTTACTTCTGTGGCTTTTCGGCAATCCTCTGCAGCAGGATCACCCTGGCAGGTCGTCGTGGATCCACCTTGCCATCTGTCACTTAGCGGGCTTGCCAAGGTTATGAGCCTTTGCACAGTCCAAGCAATTGTCTCACTCTAAACAACTCACCTGGGCTCGGATCATATCTTCCTCATCTCATCAATACTTCACTCAATTAATCATCCCTAAAGTCCCACGGCGATAGGGCAGGGCAGTGGGGGCAGGTCTTTGTTAGACTGGGATCTTCTAGCCTGAGTTCTGCACGTTGGGCGGGGCATGCAGGATGGTCGTTGACAGGCGGGCTGGGGTAGCGCTTGTTTTCGGCAGCCGCATGCGTGACTGAGCTCGCCTTTTTAGGATGCCACGCAGCTCACCCTAGTCAAGGGAAGGGCCAAGAAAAGGCGGCCTAAAAATCGTCTATTCCACCCTCAATCTGGCTGGCAAACTGCAGTCAGTCGGACAACGTTCAATGCGGTCGTAAAATTAGAAAGCATAATGTTTCCTTAAAACTCGCATCCTGGAACATCAGGACTCTTCAGGTCCAAACCGCAGATGCAGCTACATGACCTCCCCACAGAACAGCTCTGATTGTTAATGAGCTCCAGAGATATAATGTGGACATTGCTGCACTAAGTGAGACACGCTTCCCAGATGAGGATTCCCTAACAGAAGTTGGAGAGGGATACACATTCTTCTGGAAAGGCTTACCTAAAGAAGAACCAAGAATCCATGGAGTGGGATTTGCGATAATAACTAAACTTCTGGCCAGTCTGCCTGAAGGCCCAACGGGAATCAATGAAAGCTTAATGACTTGGCGCATCCCGCTTACCAAAAACCGATACTTGACTATGAGCAGTGCTTATGCCCCAACTCTAGTCACTGATGAAGCCACCAAAGAACCATTTTCCAATACCCTTGACACAATTTTGCAAAACATCGGCAAATCAGATAAAGTGGTGCTAATGGGCGACTTTAACGCACGTGTAGGGAGAAGCTGGGAACTCTGGGGCGGTTCCTTGGGTCGACATGGCACAGGCAACATAAACAGCAATGGCCTTTGACTCCTCTCACTTTGTGCGGAGCATGAACTTGTTATTACCAACACCATGCTTCCAGCAAAAAAACAAGCTCAAAAATACATGGAAGCATCCACGTTCTGGCCACTGGCACATGTTGGACTATATTATAACTAGACAATGTCACACCAACGATGTCACAATAACTAGAGTTATGCGTGGGGCAGAGTGCTGGACTGACCATCGCCTTGTTAGATCTCATTTTAAATTTCAAATCCGGTCACTCATTCAAATACAAGCCCCAAGAAAAAGACTGAATTGCGCTACACTTAGGGACCCGGAAGTCAGGAACTCCTTTCGTGCCCATATTGCTCAGGGTTTGTCCTCAGTCACTACGCTAGAAGAGGATCCTGATGAAGAATGGCGCAAATTATGTTCCATAATGGATGAATCTGCAAGAGCAACCATTGGATTCAAAGGATGCTCAGACGCCGACTGGTTCGACGAGAACAGTGAAGCCATACACCAGCTTCTAAACAGAAAACGCAAGGCTCATGATGCCTATCTTGCGAATCCTCGATCTATAGAACTAGCCCGCAAATGGAAAGACCTCAGGGCTGAAGCTCAGTGCAGGATACGTGAAAAGGTAGACCGTTGGTGGGTTGAAAAATCACATGAAACTCAAGCCTTTGCTGACAGTAACCACATGCAAAGTTTCTACAACTCCTTGAAAACCATATACGGGCCCAATAAAAACAACCTCTCCCCTGTCCAATCAGCTGATGGCTTAACCATCTTCAAAGAGAGGACAGAGATACTCAACCGCTGGGCCGAGCACTTTCAGGCTCTGCTGAACCACCAAAACCCATTCAATGAGGAACTTCTGGATGGCTTACCATTTCTCCCAGCAGCTCATGATTTGAACAAACCTTCACAAATGCATGAAATCATCAGTGCAATTAAAAGTATTAAAGACAACAAAAGCTGTGGGCCTGATCAAATGCCTGGGGAGTTATTAAAACATGGAGGGTATCTCCTAAAACAGCGTCTACTTGTGTTTATACAGTCCCTGTAGAATGAAGAACGCATCCCGAAATCCAGTATCGATGCCACAATCATTCCCATCTACAAAAACAAAGGAGAGAGGAGTGATTGCAACAACAGCCTCCTCTCCGTGGCCGGTAAAGTACTGGCAAGAATCATGCTCTCCCGCCTGGTGAATAGTGTTTCTGAGTCAGTGTTGCCTGAATCCCAGTGTGGATTCAGGAAGGAAAGGGGAACCATAGACATGGTGTTCTCCCTAAGACAAATTCAAGAAAAGTGCACTGAACAAAACAAAGACCTTTATATAGTCTTTATTGACCTGACCAAGGCGTTGGACACAGTGCCCCGAGAACTTCTGTGGAAAATCCTACTAAAATATGGAGTACCAGAAAAGTTTCTCAATATGATCCAACTTTTCCACTCTGGTGTGGAAGCTAAAGTTACCATAAGTGGCAAGGAATCAACACCTTTTCCTGTAGAAGTGGGGGTGAAGCAGGGGGACGTCTTGGCCCCAATACTATTCAACCTCTTTATCTCAGTGGTAATGAAACTTCTGCAGACCTCGCTTAGAGAGGAAGATGGAGTACAAATAGAATACAGACTTGATGGAAGTCTATTCAACATCCGCAGACTCTAAGCACAGATCAAAACAAC
This sequence comes from Petrolisthes cinctipes, assembly GCA_033782935.1. Taxonomy (NCBI): domain Eukaryota; kingdom Metazoa; phylum Arthropoda; class Malacostraca; order Decapoda; family Porcellanidae; genus Petrolisthes; species Petrolisthes cinctipes. Next base: position 6,759 of record JAWQEG010003970.1, on the reverse strand, counting down.
TACTAAACAGGTGGTAGATTTGCAATACGATGATGATGCTGCTCTTGTGACTCACACAGCTGATTCAATGCAACGTATCCTAGACACGTTGCATAATATCTACCAAGCATTTGGTTTACAAATTAATACACGCAAAACCGAAATTCTAGTGCAGTTAGCCACCCAAGAACAAGACATACGTACCTTCAACATCAACGGTACTGAACTACAGACAGTCCCCTTTTTCAAATACCTTGGCAGCATCGTAGCCTCAACCACCAAGATCGACAATGATGTTATAGATAAGATCAATAAAGCATCACGTGCCTTCAGCATGCTAAGGCACAAAGTCTTTAACAATAAACACCTGAAACTGACAACTAAAGTTCAGGTTTATGAGGCAGTATGTACAGTTGAGGAATAATGTATCTGAACACTGTTGGCGGCTTCTGGCAACATTCTCAAAAGTAAACACATCAATGAGAGAAAGTATTTATGAATTGAAGGATAACTTTTATTTCACTGTCTGTGGTTGGTCGACGTCACCCAGTATCAGTTATCCTTATGTAGGAATGAATAAATTTTGTCTATTACTAACGTGTTTATCACTGACATTGTTACCAGAAGCCGTCAACGGTGTCCAGATACTTTGTTCCCCAACTGTACATATCTCTACACTGCTGTATGGGGCAGAGACCTGGACCACCTACCGTCGTCATCTAGCACAACTGGAGCATTTCAACATCTCTTGTCTCCAAAAGATACTAGGTCTCATGTGGAAAGATCGATTGCCGCACACCCAGATCCTAGAGCGTGCAAATACTACTAACATAGAGGCCATCATTGCAAAGCGGCAGCTACGCTGGCTTAGGCATGTTATCCAAATGCCAGACGAACGAATGCCAAAGCAAATTCTTTATGGACAGCTACGAAACAGCCACCGAAGACCTGGTGGCCCTAAAAAAAGATTCAAAGATCAAACAAAATCAACCTTGAAGAAATGCCTGATTCCATCCTCCAACCTTGAAGCCCTTGCAAATACTCTCACCACCTGGAGAATTAAAACCAATTAAGGGGTTGCTGCTATGGAACAGGAGCGTACGAATTTCATCTTATCACTAAAGAGCAAGAAATGAAAGTCGTCATCGGCTACGATGGACTGCCTTAACGTTAACGTATATTGTGTGTGTGTTTATGTATGTTTATGTGTATGTATGAATGTATGTGTGCAAACTTTTGAACTATAAGTTTATGTATGATTATGTGCTTATGTGTGAACTGTTTGTGTATGCATGAATGTGTTTGTATATGCTTGTTTGTTTTTTCGGTCAGCCTGCTTACCTATCACACCATAGTCATTACCCGTGAAGTAATAATGGCTCATAACACCAACTAGGTCATCGCATACTTGCTAATGTATACCCAAACAGACTTGATCTTTCAGTCATATAGTTTCTTTTTGGTCATTTTCCTTTGCCTTTTTTTTTTTTCTCTCTTTGACCTTGGTATGATATTTGTTATTATTTGCATGCAGATTTACTCTAGACGAATAGAGTAAGTGCAGAGAGATAACATCAGTCACAACTGCTTAAAATCTATTTCGGTTGACTGTATTCTGAGTAGTGTCATATAAATGCATCCATCATTATCAAATTGGAGACAAACGAGTCCTTCAAATATATCCACGAAACGATACCTATATGGAAGGAGCTTGTTTCATGGCATGGTCAGGAGAAATCAGAAGACTCCAATTTTCATACACGATCACAGAGTCCTTTACTCCTTTGCTTGTTTCACAAAATCTTAGGAACATTTAATAGTGGCACAGTTTGTAAAACCAGTAACCCCCCAAATCACCTACAACATCACACGTCTATATCGTGATTGCTGTCCAACCTCTCTATCACATTCTGTCTCGTCCTACAGGGTATTCCAGACCTATCGCTGACTTCTTTCATCCTCAAATCAACTCATAAGTCTATCTATAAACTAATAGGCAACAAATCTCCAATTCTGAATAAACTGGTATGCATACTTTATTACCAAATGTCCATATAACAACAATACTTTCTTCCTGTTTACAAGTGTAACTCAGCTATAAGCATTGGAATGCTGCTGAGACACAATTAATTTTTTCCATGGAATGTACAGTCGGCGGCAGAAGTCCTGCGCCTCACCTGCTTCACCAAGACATGCAGTATTCATGGACTCGAGAAATACTCACGTTTTCTACAACTAATAATCTCGAGTCTATGAACATCGCGTGCTTCGGTGAAGCAAGTGAGGCGACAGGACTTTTGCTGCCCTAGAAAAGACTGCAACCAAATTTGCTGGTGTAAGGATGGATGCTATTGGCTTCAGCTAATTACTTTAATCCTTACAACGGTTATAGGTTCTGAGTGATCCATTGATAAAATACGAGTGTTTACTTTGGAGCAGCTGCCAGATATTGCCACACACCAGTAAATTTGGTTGCAGTCTTTTCTTGGGCAACTGTACCTAAAGAATTGAGGTTGTGTATTGTTTTACAAATCTTTTCTACATTTTATTGATATACCATAAACAATAAGAGATATTTTTATATAATATTCCTTCACTGTGTTTACAATTACTACACCATGTCGTATACCTCAAGTGAAGCTTATTACACTTTGTATATTTTTCATTACCTTGCGACTAATACAAAAACATACTTCTAAATTATACGTTTAGGTAGATAAATATATAGGACTACCTTTATCATTACAGAAACTCAATGATAAAATGACTAGTAACGTTGGACATAGGTTCGACAAATATTATCACCAGAAAATAATAAAATTATGATCTTGTCGCACTAAGTTTTATGATTTACTTACTTTCTAGTCGTTCATATTATACACTTTATCTACAGCAATAGGAATGACTTTATCATCACAACATCTGTATATCATTAGTGGTACTGCACAGTCTGTTACAGTTCCAACTGGACCACCCAGTATCGAGAGATCGTAGATGTGGCAGAAGTGTGTGTGTGTGTGTGTGTGTGTATGTGTACTCGAAAACTGTTCGGATAGTCAACACTCTCCATCTATAATGAACATGACTCTGCCTCAAAGTTTATTCCATAGATGGCGTTGTGTGGTTGTGAGAAGAATGTGGACTGGGTTGAAGTTTCGGGAAACATCTATACTCGTACCAACGAATCATGAGCTCTCAGCCAGAGTGGTTGAGGAATGCTGATATGGACATTTAATTAACAACTATATTACACAATTAGTAGGTGAAGCTAAGGTAAAGTTGTTCGTAGCCTGAACAGTGAATATTTCTTCTTAATGGATTTCATGTTTGGCATGCAACATTGCTCAGCCGTTCTGAACAAGAGCTCACGACTCGTTGACACGATTGTTTTCTTGTTTTTCTACCAACTAAGATCGGGCAGATAGGTTGTTTGTTTTGACAATCATATTTTGGTAAGCTTTATTTGAAGTTCACCTCTGATTTTGTATTATATTTGTAAGTCACGTTACAGTGTATTACATGCATACTACATTCCTTCATTACTACATACACACACACACACACACACTTTTTCTCTCTCTCTCTCTCTCTCTCTCTCTCTCTCTCTCTCTCTCTCTCTCTCTCACACACACAGACACACAAACAATCTGTCTCTGTTGCTGTCTATTTTATCAATCAATCAATCATTGTCTGACTGTATGTGTTGACTTTCTCCATTTCTCTCTGACTTTCACCCTCTATGACGTACACACAGTTTCTCTCTCTCTCTCTCTCTCTCTCCAGGAAACAGACGCCCTCAGTGGTAATAAAAGGGCATCTGTTTCATGGTATGGTTTGGAGGAATCAGAGACCTTCCACTTCCCCAACAAAGGAATCTTCCATCATCGCACCAGTACCACACCATCGTATACACCACGATGTTTTGTCGAGGTGTGTGTGGTGTGTGTGTATGTGGTGCTCAAGGTAGTGAGGATCGGATCTCTCTCACACTCACTCACTCACTCACTCACTTCCCCTTTTTTGACTCTCACTCACTCACTGCACGTCTCTCTCTAATCCATCCACTCACCCACTCATCTTCCTGCCTCATCTCTCTCTCTCTCTCTCTCTCTCCTCTCTCTCTCTCTCTCTCTCTCTCTCTCTCTCTCTCTCTCTCTCTCTCTTTTTTTCTTTTCCCAATATTTTCTTTTCCTCTCTCTCTCTCTCTCTCTCTCTCCTCTCTCTCTCTCTCTCTCTCTCTCTCTCTCTCTCTCTCTCTCTCTCTCTCCTCTCTCTCTCTCTCTCTCTCTGCTGGTGAGTGGTGTAACTAAGAGGGGGTGGGGGGAGGGGGGGGCAAGGGCAACAAAAAATAAAATATGAAAAAGAGGGGTTGAGTAGATGTAAGGTAAAGAGGGTAGTGGTAGTGGTGGTGGTAGTGGTGGTGGTGGTGGTGGTGGTGGTGGTAGTGGTGGTGATGGTAGTGGTAGTGGTGGTGGTGGTGGTGTGATAATAGTGGTGGTGGTAGTGGTGGTGGTAGTGGTGGTGGTAGTGGTGTGGTAGTGGTGGTGGTGGTGGTGGTGTAGTGGTGGTGTAGTAGTGGTGGTGTAGTAGTGGTAGTGGTGGTGGTAGTGGTAGTGGTAGTGGTAGTGGTGGTGGTGGTAGTGATAGTGGTAGTGGTGGTAGTGGTAGTGATAGTGGTAGTGGTAGTAGTGGTAGTAGTAGTAGTAGTAATGGTAGTAGTAATGGTAGTAGTGGTAGTAGTAGTAGTAGTAGTGGTAGTAGTGGTAGTAGTGGTAGTAGTAGTAGTGGTAGTAGTGGTTGTACTAGTGGTAGTGTGGTAGTGGTAATGGTGGTAGTTGTAGTAGTAGTGGGGTAGGTGGGTGTAGTGTGGTTGTGAGGTAGTGGTAGTGGGTGTAGGGTAGTGTAGGAGTGGTAGTGGTAGTAGTAGTGGTAGTAGTAGTAGTAGTGGTAGTAGTAGTAGTAGTAGTAGTGGTAGTAGTAGTAGTAGTGGTAGTAGTAGTAGTAGTAGTGTAGTAGTAGAGGTAGTAGTAGTAGTAGTAGTAGTAGTAGTAGTTAGTAGTAGTAGTAGTAGTAGTAGTAGTAGTAGTAGTAGTAGTAGTAGAGTAGTAGTAGTAGTATTAGTATTAGTAGTAGTAGTGGTAGTAGTAGTAGTAGTAGTAGTAGTAGTAGTAGTAGTAGTAGGTAGTAGTAGTAGTAAGTAGTAGTAGTAGTAGTAGTAGTAGTAGTGGTAGTAGTAGTAGTAGTGGTAGTAGTAGTGGTAGTAGTAGTAGTGGTAGTAGTAGTAGTGGTAGTAGTAGTGGTAGTAGTAGTAGTAGTAGTAGTAGTAGTAGTAGTAGTAGTAGTAGTAGTAGTAGTGGTAGTAGTAGTGGTAGTAGTAGTAGTAGTAGTAGTAGTAGTAGTGGTAGTAGTAGTAGTGGTAGTGGTAGTAGTGGTAGTGGTAGTAGTAGTAGTGGTAGTGGTAGTAGTAGTAGTAGTAGTAGTAGTAGTAGTAGTTGTAGTAGTAACAGTGGTAGTAGTAGTAGTAGCAGTGGTAGTAGTAGTAGTAGCAGTGGTAGTAGTAGTAGTAGTGGTAGTAGTAGTAGTAGTAGTAGTAGTAGTAGTAGTAGTAGTAGTAGTAGTAGTAGTAGTAGTAGTAGTAGTAGTGGTAGTAGTAGTAGTGGTAGTAGTAATGGTGGTAGTAGTATGGGTAGTAGTAGTATTGGTAGTAGTAGTAGTAGTAGTAGTAGTCAGTAGTAGTAGTAGTAGTAGTAGTAGTAGTAGTAGTAGTAGTAGTAGTAGTAGTGTAGTAGTGTTCCTTGGGTTTAAACTCTTCCCCTTATATGTGTCTTGTTCACATCGGGATGGATTTCACTTCGTCCTCCTCTATTTTTTCTCCCTTCCTTTTTATTACCTCAGGTTTGTCGTCCTTATCTTCTTCCTCTTCATTCTCTTTCTCCTCATTCGCCTTTTCTTTTTTCCTCTCTTTGGGCTTTATTTTAACTCCATTCCCCTCTTTCTCCTCCTCTTCTTGCTCCTTCCTTATCTCCCTCTTGCTCTCCTCCTCCTCATCTTTCTTCTTCTCTTCTTCCTCTTCCTCCTCTTCCTCCTTCTCCCCCACCATCTTGACTTCCCTTCAACATTTCGATTTTCCTCCATTTTGATCCCATTATCCTCTCATTATTTTCTTTCTCCTCCCCATCCCTTTCTTCACTTCTTCCTACTATTACACATTACATATTTCTCCATTTTTTCTCTCTAGATTCTCTTCCTCTTTGTATTTTTTCTTCACTTCTACCTTCGTACTCCTTTTCGCTATTCCTCTTTCTCTTGTTCCTTTTCCTCCTCCTCCTCCTTTTTGTTCATCCTCATTTTCTTCAATTTCCTTCCCGTCCTCTCATTCCTTCCCTTTTTCCATCCATTTAACAATTATTTTTCACACAAACTCATCACTCCTCCCCGACTATTTTCATTTTTCCCACTTCTCTCTTCTCCTCCTCTCCTCTCCCTCCTTTCATCACTGCTTCCCCTCCTATCCTCCCCAGCTCTGCTCCCTCCTCTCATCCAGCAGCTCCCCATCAATTTCTCCCCTTCTCCCCCCCCCCCTCCATGTCCTCCTCCGTCCCTTCCCCTCCAGGCTTTCTTGTCTCTTCCTTTATCCTATCTTCCCCTTTCCCCCATACACTCTCACTCTCTCTTTCACCTCTTATCTCTTTAACCCCTCTCTGCCCTCTCACTAATCTCCATCTTATCCATTCACCTCTCTCTCTCTCTCTCTCTCTCTCTCTCTCTCTCTCTCTTCTC
>JAWQEG010003969.1:0-16020 GCA_033782935.1 Petrolisthes cinctipes | reverse complement strand
GTGAGTATTATAATCTGTTGTGGTTGAACTGGTGGACTATAGCTGCCTCCAATGTATGCCAGGAAGGACAGCTACCGTAGGCTACTTTAATAATTAGACTACATCACTACACGAATATGGGATTAGCTTTGTACCATATAGTCTATAGTCTGGAGGGAACCGGTGGCCTTCCCAATCGTCGACAATATATTTCCATTTTAAATAATACCTATGTTTTCTAGGTAACTGTAAAACTCTATCATCACTCCATAAACACAGCAAGATATGATTAACTACATAATTATATAGTACAGGTATAGGTCGAGTATTAAGTCAAGTCTATTGTATATATATCTCTCACACCATAATTTTTACTATGTTACACAGAATTTTCTCATCAGCCCCCTTCATATCCCTTTTTATCCCCTCCCTTCAAAGTCTTTCTATTCCCTTTTCCTCCCTTAATCTCCCTTACATTCACGTTCTACCTCCTGTTAATTCCTCTTCCATCCCCCGCCTCTCCTCTTTCTCCCAACAAACCACACTTAAACACTCTGGTCTCTCTTCACTCTCTCATTATTTCCCTTCCCTTCCTTTATGTTGCCCTCCTCTCGATCTCCCTTTTTTCTCTCATTCTCTTACTCCCCCATCCCACCCTTTCCACTGTGACTGACTCTCCCTATTCTCTCCTCCACCTCTCCCCTCTCCCCCTCCTCCTCCTCCTCCTCCAAACCACCAATTTTCCCATGCATTTTCAGCTTGGATGTCTGTGGATGAGTGCGCTGTGCATTTTTTCCTTCCCAGACTGCTTTTTCCCAATGTATACAAAAGACATTCAATCAAGGTGAGAGCAACAGAAGAGGCGGGCGGGACAGACGGTAGAGAGAGGAGGAGGGGAGGGAGGGAGGGAGGAGGAGCAGGGAGGGGAGTTTTTAAAGAGAATGCACCTGGAGTCAGAGAGAGAGAGAGAGAAAGGGAGAGAAAGACAGAGAGAGGAAGAGGAGACGAGGGAGGGAGGGAGGTGAAGGGGAGAGGAGAGTATGGTGGGATGGAAAGAGGCTGGCTGGCAACACGGGGCTTTATGTTCTCCTGCTGAGAGAGGCTGAGAGGAGGCAAAAACCTGCCCAATGGGTCGTACGTCCCCTTGATACAGGAGAGGGGGGGAGAGTGGGGAGAGGGGGAGAGGGGAGAGTAGGGAGAGAAGGGAGAGTAAGTGGAAGGAGGAGTGTAGGGAGAGGGAGGAGAATAAACAGAGGGAGGGGGGTAGGGAGGACTAGGAGGAGAGAAGGTAGAGAGAGCAGAGGAAGGAGAGTGAGGGAGAGTATGGCGAGGAGAAGTAAGTAGGTAGGTAGGTAGGGAGGGGAGGGAGATGGGAAAGCGACTGGGGTAGAAGTTGGGGAGAGAGTGAGTGAGTGTATGGGGCAAGAGAGGCAGGCTGACAGGGAAATGAGAGGATGAACCAGTTACTCTCAAAGTTTTCTTGTCTACAACTTCTACGATATGACACTGTTAGGATACTCACTCTACTATACAACACAGCTAGAGTAGGCCTATATAGAGAAGCATTAAATATCGTCCAATAAGGCTACTATAAACATATATGAAACACTCCCATGAACCTAAACACACACACACACACACACACACACACACACACACACAGTAACATCAAGAATGAGAGAGATAAACAACACCCAGGAAAATGAGAGAGAGAGAGAGAGAGAGAGAGAGAGAGAGAGAGAGAGAGAGAGAGGAGAGAGAGAGAGAGAGAGAGAGAGAGAGAGCACTTCTGCATAATGTACTCAACAATTCTGTACGTGCGCGCGCGCGAGTAAGTGTGTGTGACGTGGCAAGGGGAGACGAGAGAGAGAGAGAGACGAGAGAGAGAGAGAGAGAGGAGAGAGAGACGAGAGAGAGGAGAGAGAGAGAGAGAGAGATGAGAGACGAGAGAGAGAGAGAGAAATAAGACTCGTTCCTCGTAGCTCCACCAACCCGGTCTGACACGACTAAAAAAAAAGTCTGCTTTCGTAAGACCTTCAAGTCAACTAAAACTGACCACGTCCGTCCTCACAACTTCACTCTCCTAACTTCATTATACACGAGAACCTGGGTGTAAACTTTGGTCTCTCTCTCTCTCTCTCTCTCTCTCTCTCGTCTCTCTCTCTCTCTCCTCTCTCTCTCTCTCTCTCTCTCTCATTACGTTTCCATCTACTGTGTACACCCCACTTAGACTACCTCTCATCCATCCCTTCTTCCCCTCCATCTAGGTTAGGCTCTCCACTCCACTCCACTCGTACGGTACTCTCCTCATTTACCTCCTCCACTCTCTCTCCCTCCTATCTCCTCATCACCCCACCCTCCTCTCCCCTCTCCACCCTCACCTCTCCCTTCTCCCTCACTCTTTTCCATCCTGAATCTCCTCCCTCGCCTTTTTCATAATCAAGTAGGCTATATAGGGGAATGGAAGAGGGGGGTTAGTAGAGAAGGCCTAGTGAGTGAATCAATACAGCATGATAATAGTTACTGACAGCGTATATAAAAGGCATGTGGTTGTAAGTTGTTTCACCTTTATATTCTTGTATAGGCTACTGTACCCCTCCCTATCATGAAGACTAATCACACTGACACCTTTATCCTTCGTTTATCCGTCCATCAGCCTTCGATCTCAGGGTATATTATTTTGCTCAGTTTAGAATCGCTGGTGTCCCGTAGGTCGGAGGAGGCAGCTTATTAGACTGGTCAGAGGATGTGGTTATGTGTTTCAGTGTGGTTTGCTAGTTTGTATCTGTATCCCTTCCCTCGGTCATTACATACATAGACACAAACATAACTAACATACATAAACGCATACACACACAAACTAAATGGACATACACACACATACGCGTACATACACAAACAGACTCACACGCAGAGGTACACACACACAGGCGCACACGCATAAACACACACACAAAAAAACAGATATATACATATACACACATACAAACAAAAGAAATATACAAACACACAAAAACACACACACACAAAGGCACACCACACACACTATACTGTACCATTCACAACCATTGCGACATGGTATGAAGAAATTCGTTTACGAGCTCTCTCTCTCTTCTCTCTCTCTCTCTCGTCTCTCTCTCTCCTCTCTCTCTCTCTCTCATACACAGTTGAGTGGGAGGAGAAATGAAAGCTAGCCAACACATACAGAGAGAGAGAGAGAGAGAGAGGAGAGAGAGAGAGAGAGAGAGAGAGAGGTGGGAGGAGAATGAAAACCAACCAGCCAGCCAACACAATACCACCGTAACATTACACTATACACTTGGTAACACACTAACCCCGCCCTCCAGTTCTGACCCCTATACCCCCACACCCCAACCCTCAAATCACACACTTCACACGACCCTTCCCCTTCTTCCTCCTCTTTCACCATATTTCCTCGGTTTTATCTTCTTCATTTCCTCTTATTTCACGAGTCTCGTATTCTTTTCCTTCGCGACCCCCTTTTCCACATCTCATTTTTATTTCTGCTTCCTTCATTCTTTCTTTTTTTTTTTTTTCTGTGTGTCTCCTTCCTCGTGGTCATGGTCTGTTTTTTTTGTTTTTTTCTCTACTTCACAACTGTTTCTTTGCTTTATCTATATATATATATTTTTTTTTTTCTCTCATAACCTCTTTGTAATTTTTCTTGATTTTGTCTAGATGTTTTTATTTTGCCATTTTTCATTTACACTTCCAAGTTTTTATAATTATTCTCTTTCTACTCTTCATTTACTATCCCTTATCTTTTCTTCACTTTTTTTTTTTTCCTGAGTGTGGTTATACTTTCTCCCACATTTTCTTTTTCTATTTTGTATTGTTATTGTTAATTCACTTTTTTTTTTTTTTCCTTTTTTTAAGTGGAGGGGTAAACCTTTTCTCCAGCGATCCTTCCTCGACGTGGTACGGTAAGTTTTTTTTTGCCTCTCTCTCTCTCTCTCTCTCTCTCTCTTCCTTATGGGTTCCTTTGAGGGTTTTAGTCATTTTCCAGCATTTAGCCCTCTTCACCTGCGGCACTTCCTCATGTTTTTTTGGCCCCTTTCTCTCGTTCCTATTTTCTTTTATTCGTGTCTTTATTATGGTGGGGAGCGGGTTTGGAGGTTCTGTTATTTTTTTCTTTATGTGTGTGTGTGTATATTAACCCTCTTCACCTACGACACTTCCTCGTAGTTTTGTGACCATTTCTCTTTCTCCTTCTCTCTCTCTTTTTTTTTTTTTTTTTTTTTTAGGGGGGAGGAATACAGTCACTTTCCCTACATTTAGTCCTTATCTCTTGTAACGCTTTCTCCTCGTACAACAACACTACATTTTCTACCTCGATCTCTTCGTATTTTCGTTTAATGGTTCTTTTCCTGCACTTAGTATATACCTACCGACATTCAAGGGTTTTTATTGTCCCCTTCTTTTTATAATCCTCCGAGGGGTGCTGCCATTCGTTTCCCTCCCGGCAACAACAACAACAACAACAACAACAACAACAAACAACAACAAGGAAGTAACAAACACGCTCACCAATAATTGTTGACACGGTGGTAGCGGTGTGACTGAGGTGTTGCCAAAGTTTCCCATCAGGTGTATTTTCCTCAAGTCATTTCTGTGGCAAGTGAAAGCGCTGCCTGCTCTTCTCTCTGCTATTATATTCACCGATTTAAATTCTGCACTCTTAAATAAACATCATAATTTACAACTCTCATAAAATGCCTAGGCTATTTTGGTAAGTGTAATGCATGCAATCCTAGACAAATTACACACACACACACACACACACACACACACACACACTAATAAATACACAGCTATAATGATTTAAATGGTAACGTTGCATTTTCGCCAGGAGAAAAATACAAACCAAAACTATCTATTAAATATTCACCTCCTGGTCCTGCCGACATTGAAGACTAAACCAGGGAGCAGCCATCCACTGTGACTATAACCTAAAGAGACAAATGCTCCCTATATACAAATGCCCCCTATATACAAATGCCCTCTATATACAAATGCCCTCTATATACAAATGCCCTCTATATACAAATGCCCTCTATATACAAATGCCCTCTAGGTCCTATATACCTCAAACCGCTACTGTATAATAACCTTTCATAATTATTCTCCATCAAGAGATAATTTGCGTCAAGTCATTATGTATTAGAGTTTTAGGCATATTAGATAGGCCTAAGCACTGTCCCTATACTCCCTAGCCATTGTCCCTACCTTGATTATCCCTAACTAATATCCTGTCCCTACCATGACTAATCCTAACCACTAAACCCTACTACCCATTGTCCCCGCCACGGTCATCCCTAACCTCTTTTATCCACTATGATTAACACAATCCCTATCTCTACCATGATTAATCCTAACTTCAAGCTTTACCATGATCATCCCAAACCCTTTACACTACCATGGTAATCTCTAACTTCTTTTCCTTAATATGGTAGGCCTATACCGAAACCACTAACTCCTTTCTCTACCATGATAACCCCTGAGCTCTTTTCTCAACGATAATTATAATATCTATAGGCTAACTCCTTTCCTTACCAAGATAAATCCTAACTTTATTAGGCCTATTTACCACGCGAATTCCTGACACCAATCTGTACCATGATAATCCCGAATTCATTTCTTTACCCCACGTTCATTGCCTGTGATGTAGTCAGGAAAGTGGAGGTAAGTGAGTTCTTCAAATATTGCCACGAAACACCACCTATATGGAAGGACCTTGTTTCGTGGCATAGTCAAGAGGAATCAGAAACATTCAATTCTCATACACGTATATAGGGTCCTTAAGACCACCGAGTGTACCATACTGACCCCTGACCTCTTCTATGTAGCCTACAATACTTAAAAAAAAATAAAAATAATAATAAAAGTATGATAAAGGATTCACAATATTCAACACTTTGAGGGAGCGGGGGAAAGTGTTGCATTGGCTAAAAAATACCATGAACAAAATATTACGTAGAAAGAGAAGAGAAAGATGAGGGAGAGGAAGTAACAAATGATAAACAAGGTGGGTGGATGAACAATTCTTAACAGCGAAAAGGGAGGAGAAGGGTAGGTACACTAAATAATAAACATGAATGAACAAAAACATCGAAGATAATCAACAAAAAAGAAAACCAAAATTAAGTAGAAGGAGGAGGTATAGAAGAACAATAAGTAGAAAGAGGAGGAGGAGAAGGAAAGAAAGAAGAGGAGGAGAATGAAAGAAAGAAGAAAAAAGAGGAATGATAAGGAAAAGATGAAAGAGAAGACGAAAGAGAACAGGAAAAAGAAGAGGAAAGGGGAGATGAACAAGTGGGTGGAGTGTGAAGATGTGTTGGTTGGTTGGTGTGGTGGCCGGGTTCTCTGTCTTGACGGCCCTGTTCCCGAGTTCGTAGATCTGGCAGATAGGAAGGATGATGGTCACGAAGGGCTGGCTGGCTGGTGAGGATTATTACTGGGCGCGTGGAGGAGGGTGGGGGGGAAGGTTGAAGTTAAGGTAGGGAAGGAAAAAGAGAAAACAAAAAGAGAGGTGAGGAAATATTGCCGGAGGTAAGGGAGGGGCTAAGTTTGGAAAAAAAGAAAGGATAGGAGGGATAAATGTACGAACACAAGCAGATAGAAAAAGAGGATGTATCTTTCGCACTATATGGAAGAGGACTGGAAAAATACCCGTACAGCAAAAGAGAGAGAGAGAGAGAGAGAGAGAGAGAGAGAGAGAGAGAGAGAGAGAGAGAGAGAGACGTGAGGAACTTCAAGGCAAACATAAAGACATCTCAGTGTAACAGCAGACCAAACAAGTGAAGGCATACCGAAGTGATGAAAGCAGGGCCTTGTTAGTTATAGCCTATATATAGCCTATACACTGTTCAACCTGCAGCCCCACCACACGTGACTCCACACAATAGCTTCTAGATTCCGTTCGCCAATAATTAAAAAGCATCACATGTCCCTCGGCACAACCACAACCTGGCAACACCATCCCCATAACAACTACGGTAGCTAACCAGTTCAACCATCAACACAGATCTATATACGGTTAACCTTACCTTATGGATACCAAGAGAGAGAGAGAGAGAGAGAGAGAGAGAGAGAGAGAGAGAGAGAGAGAGAGAGAGAGAGATGCTTTCAGGTGTGTGTGTGTGTGTATGTGTGTGTGTGTGTGACGTTTACTGCACCGACTCAACATGTGTTTGCATTTTAATAGTGAGCGTGTTTCTACTTTGAGCCTTTTTCCGTGTGTGAAGATCCGGGTTGTGTCTGGGTGGGTGGGTGGGGGAGGTGGGGGTGATGAGTGGTTGTGGCCGTGAGTGAGAGCAGCTACCAACCAACCAACCACTCACGTCACTTGTTGCTGCTACCATTCTCACTATCAACTGTACCACTTCAACAACAACAACTTCGGCTACTCGCTCTCCTAGGCTACATTATGCTATCTTTCTCACTATGCAACTAGGCTTCACTACTCATCACTTACCACACAATTAGGCCTGATTACTCGCCCATTCACTATACTTAGCACAATCTAGATTTCACTACTCCCTCGCTCACCACACAACAAGGCTTCATATTCGCTGGCTTAATAACAAACAAGTATACGTCACTACACTCCCTCGCTAACCATATAAATAGGCTTCATTATTCGCCAAATAATCATGATAATTATTTTCCCCACTCACTAATACTCACTTAAACAACATCTATTAATAACACACTACTCACATTCTCACTGAGCAATACTCGTCACTACTCACGTCGTACTCACCAAAAACTAGGCTATAGCACTCATCACCCAGAATATCTAACTAACTGAACAAGCAAAACTCATTATATTCGTGGTGCCAATCTCTGTTCAAACCAAACAAGCAACTGTATCACTCATGTCACTCACCAAACAACGGCACCACCACTCACTGAACACATCGATTCACCAATACAACTCATTCCCACGCTCTCCTGTCTCCTCCCTCCTTCCACTCACTCCAGCTAACACAAACACCTGGTCCCACAATTTTTCTTATAAGCCATAAGGTAATTTTTTCTCCCCCTCTCTCTCTCTCTCTCCCTCTCTCTCTTAATATTACCGAGAGTGCAAGAGATCAGATCCAACATTAGGTGGTTGGTGACAAATGAAACAGCCGTAAGTCATTATTTAAGAGTAAAATTATCTAAAAAAAAAAAAAAAAAAAAAAAAAACAGGAACGCCAAAATGAAACATTTCCCAGTCATCACCATCATCATGAGCCATTGTTAGTCCACTAGGCTGTCTGACAAAAGGTCATTTCCGACACTATTTCCGCCGTGTGTTGTCAGTCTAACTATCAGTATTAACAAATTCTAGGATAAGCTGTACAGGCTAATATTACACGACTCACATGCGATTTGAAACATGCATGAGTGAGTTTGGTAGTAATCTGTTGTCAGTATATTGGAGGGCTATTGATTATTCCAAGTTATGCCACGAAACAGATAAACAGTTACCATATCAGGCAATACGAGATGGTTGAAGTACAGGTAATCATGTGGTGTGGAAGATAAGATTTCCCGAATAAGGACTCTCACTGCCATTTCTCAGAGTTATTGTTGGAAACGTAATAACAAATACAACACTAATGATAGGAGTTCGACAGTCAATTTCAATGGGAAAACTATTAGGATGTAGATGATCTGGAGGGAGGCTTAAGTCTTTCTTAAATTCAGTATGCTAGTTCATTATTATTATCATACTGTATCATCCATATTACTTATACATATTGTTATTAATTCCATAATTTATGTAAAGTTATAAACATCCATATTTCTTATGTATAATGTATGACCCCTTATGTCTATAATGGACGAAATATAAATAATAATAATAATAATAATAATAATAATAATAATAATAATAGTAATTATTATTATTATTATTATTATTATTATTATTATTATTATTATTATTATTGTTGTAACTATTATTATTATTATTATCAAAGGGAAAGAGAGAAAAAACAACCAGCAAAGGTCGTCCCACTCTCCCAAAGAAAAAGCACTAACCAACGTAATCTTGTGCATCAATATACATACATTCATACAAGGTAAAATTGAGTGCACGAGAAAATATTAGCTACAAAACAGAAATTTACATGTTATTTCTTACACTAAAAAAATAAGGCAGGGTAGTGGTGTTGTGTCTTGATAAGTGTGATGGGAAGATGGGAAGAAAGAACAGGTAATATGGTATAGTGTGGTGGCAGACAGACAGACAGACAGACAGGCAGAGAGGGAGTGCTGTGTGGTGGTGGACTGGTGATGGTGGGCGCCTCATTTGGCCCTGATGCCCGAGGCTGGTGCGGCCAGTGTCCAGCCGGCACAATAGCCTCATGTAGCGGCCAACACCACCAGCCACAGACACAACATGAAAGTAACACTCACCTTCTGGAGCCGAAGAAAGGCCATGGGCTATCGTGTGGCAGCCTGAGTGGCGACCCAGGCACAGGGGCCGAGGCGGGGAAACCAGGAGGAGGAGGCCCCGGTGGTGGTGGTGGGGGCACATGGAGTGGTAGTTGTGGTGGTGGAGGGGGCGGCCCCATCAGCCCCCCCAATGGGCGCACTCCACCAGGCAGTGTAGAGTATGGGGGCGGGACATGGGAGTGAAGCAGGTCAGGGAGGTGGGCGTCATGGGCGGCGGGTGGCTGTGGGTTGGCCTCTGGTACATCCGTCTGGGTGGGCTGGCCTGTGGGCGCTACAGACCTCTGGGCACGACGCTCCCGCCGCTCCCGCCGACGCTCACGACGACGTTCTCTCTCCCCCCTTCGAGCCTCCTGCAGCTGAGCCTGATGGTGGCCCTGATGGGGAGGAAGAGGGTGGGAATGGTTCTGGCCTTGATGAGGGGAAGCAGCAGTCTGGTTCTGAGGTGGAGGCGGATTTTGGTTCTGGTGTGAAGGTGTTGAGTTCTGATTCTGGTGGGTAATATTGTTATGACCCTGAAGGGGATGTGAGGGGTTCTGACCCTGAGCAGGGTGGGAAGGGTTCTGGCTCTGATGGGAATGACTGAGGTTGTGTCCTAAATGTGGTACTGGTGGGTTATTGTGGGACTGTGAAGGGATGATGTGGGAATGGGTAATGTTGTGGTGGGAATGGGTAATGTTGGTGTGGGACTGCAGGTGTTGCTGACCCAGCTGAATGTGGGAAGGAGGCTGACTCTGTTGGTGTACAGGAGGATGTTGACCATGGGAGTGGGGATGCTGCTGTGAAGGTTTTGCCTGTGCCTGGGACTGACGCTGTGGCTCCTCATGCCCCTGGGGGAGCTGGTGTGGCTCGCCATGTAGGCCTGATCTAGACGGGCGTGGGGCGGGCCTTGGGGCGGGATTGGTTGGTCGGGTGTGGTGGTGTGTGGGTGTATCGTGACCACAGACACTGGGTGTGGGTGTGGAAGTGGGTGTAGGTACAATCCTGACGCTGGACACTTTAGCTAGTGCACTGACAGTAGGCGGCGGGGCGGGGCAGAACACAACACTGGACACACTGGGCGCGGCGGCACTCAACAGTGGCACTCGCGACACTCGGGCACTTACGGGCACCCTGGCCGGGGACGCCGCGGGTACACTACTGGCAACGGAGGGCCGCGCGGCACCCCCTGCCTCCACCATGGTTGCTCGTACACTGCTGCTGCCAACCTCGCGCACCTCACTCCCAGGTACCGTTTTCTTTACGGGGCTCGTTTTCTGTGGAGTGCCGCAGGGCGAGGCCGTGGGTCCCACTCTCTCCAATCCTTCTACACCCCCACTTCCCTCCCATTTTTCCTCCACTCCACCAACCTGCACAGCGTCCTCGCTCTCCACTACCGACCCGTCCTCGCCATCACCGTCCTCGTGCCTGGCTTCACCCTCACCAACAGGCCCGGGACTAGAGGATAGGGTTGTGTTAGGATGCCTCACGGGGTTTGGGTGTCTGTAGGGGATCTGGTGCCTGGTGGGGCTCGCCTCACTCTGTGGGATTTGGTTCCTGACGGGACTGGAGTGCCTCGCTGGGCTGTTGTGAGTGGTGGGGCTATTATGAGTGGCTGGACTGCTGTGAGTAGAGGGGTTATAGTGAGTGGCGGGACTGGGGTGCCTCGCAGGGCTGTTGTGCATGACACGGTTGCAGTGAGTGGTGGGACTGTTGTGAGTGGGGGGACTGGGGTGCTTGGTAGGGCTGTTGTAAATGGTGGGGGTGTTGTGAGTGGCGGGGCTGGTATGAGTTGCGGGGCTGGGGTGGCGGGCTGGGCTGTTGTGGTTAGTGGTACAGGTGTGGGCAGGAGAGTTGTTATGGTTTGATGGACTAGGGTGCCTGGAAGGGCTGATACTAGTGGCTGGGCTGGGGTGTCTGGCAGGGCTGGTATGATTACCAGAGCTGTGGTGTCTGGCGGGACTGCAGGGACTGTGTCTGGCAGGGCTAGATTGCCGGGCTGGACTACGACTGTGGTGGCGGGGAAGGGTGGTGTTGGTGGTGGTGATAGTGGTGGTGGGCTGGTTGTTGTTGTGGTGGTGGTGGGTGAGGGTGGGGTAGTGTGTGATGGTGTTGGTGTGGTGATGGTGGGTGAGGACATTGTGGTGTGTGGTGGTGGTAGTAGTGGGGAGGGAGCGGGGTTGCCTGCTTAGTGAGGACAACACATGTTCCTCAGGTGGTAGAGTCCTCAGGTGGACACTCACCAGGGGACGCCTACTGCCTGGCCGACCCTCACCCAACCCGTCCAGGTCAAACCCCACATTGTCAAACCCACCAGAGTCCCTTTTGAACCTGGGTGTGGGTGTGGGCGTGGGGGGAAAGTTGCGGAGGAGTAGAGCGGCGTCTAGAGAACAGGGTCCACCTCCAGGAGGGTCCAACAGCCCAACACGGGACACTCGCCTCGTATCGGTCATAGTGGTGGTAGTGGTCATGGCACCTCACACACCCGCACGTCGCCCCATCACGCCCACACACGCACTGGCTCCCTCACACCTGTAATGAGAATATTGGGTCAAGTCTGGGTTACAGGTTATGCTAGACGAGTGTTGGTATACATAATAACTTAAATATACGTGACATTTACCTCTAATATCGCTAAAATAATCCTCCAGTATCGTAAAATTACACATAATATACGCTTTCTAGTTTTTCTCGACAGGAAGTGGTGAAAGAGTTCATACTGTAGTTTTAAATAATCCGTCACCATAATTACTCATAAAATTCAGTCGTCTTTGAAGTAAACCAGATTTAGCACACCGGTATACTGCATACTAAAAGTTATACGGTAATACATGGACGAACAGGTGAGGCTTTAGCTCAGTATGATGTTTGAGGTTAACACTAAATCACTATCTAGACAGAAATCCTGACTTAATTCGTAGTCACCTGATGTAGGCTAGAAAAAATGGCTCAAGACTACACCTTTTGTCACCTTAATAATAGCAAAAACGTTGACTGAGAACTCATACAAAAAAAAAAAAATAAAAAAATACTGGACCGAATGCAACATAACAAATTATATATATATCCGACTCAGAAAAAATTATGAATACTACATGCAGTTACTGATGGAGCTGTATCACTCAATATCCTGCTAAAAACACTTATTATATGTGTTCTCTGTGAGTAGGCTATATTAGTTTACAATAATTGAGTATGCATGCGTGTAACATAAACATACACATAACAATACATAAATATATAAATAAAATAATCATACAGACATGTAAAGGCAAAAAGAAAGAAATTCTTATGAAGCAAATGTTATGAAACCTACACGCTCACCTGACTATAACCAAGATAGTTTCCTTAACGGGAGAGGTTTGTTGTTATTCTAGCTATACCGTGTTCTGAGGTAGGCTATACGGTACAAGACAAGGCTATAATCCATTGTAGTTAACAAAGAAAACATGCATCGGCTCCTGTATTTAATTTCTTGCTTTGTATTCCACTGAACAATACTGTAAAAAACATACTAGCATACTGAAGTTTATTTCCTGGTACAGTTTGGAGGAATCTTTAGCCCAATATTATGACTATAGTATTTATTTCCTTGTAAACAAATCACCAGAACCAAATGCCGATCGTGGTAAAATGAAACTGGAGAGGAAGGGGTAGAAGGCACAATATATTTCCTCCAGCCGCACTGCACTCAGGCTAAAATCACTGTACTTTACTCCTCGGTATTTCATCACATCCATTTCACACGGGCCTATTTTTAGCGCTCAGGTCGGAATATTCATGATACATCACTTCCCGTTATGTGCAACTTTTCTGGGTTTGAAGCTCTGGTCACACCAAGACATAGTACAGTACTTGAATTGGGTTTCTTTACTGCGTCTGAAACTAAAGATAAAGAAAGCTAAACGTGATTCCAGCTTACAGTCATCTGAGGATATATCTCTCCACTCACACCGTCAATCTCTCCTCGTCTAACTCTTTACTATTCATCTGCTAAAATCCAGTCGGAAGCCAGAGAGAGAGAGAGGGAGGAAAGGAGTAAAGAGGGAGGGAAGGAGTAGGGAGGCAGATAAGCGGGGATAAGCAGGAAAGTAGGGAGGAAACATGAAGTCAGTGAGGAAGAGGGGGAAGTAGAGAGCAGGGAGGTTGGTTCACAGGCATGCAAGCAGAGAGGGTTGAAGAGGGGCAGATATAAAGCGAGAGAGGGGTGGAGGGGGAGGTTGGCAGTGAGGAGGAAGGGAGTGTGAGAGCAGGGAGTAAGGGAGAAAGAGAGAGAGGAGGAGGCGGGGAGGCATGACGAAAGGAAGGGAAGAGAGAGGGAGGCAGGGGGGGGGGGGCATGTCGAAAGGAGGGAAGGGGGAGAGTGAGAGAAAACAGGGAGGCAGGATGAGAAGGATGGATGGAGTAGGAGAGACAGACAGAGAAGTAAATATGAAAGAAGTCAAGCAGAGACAGCGAAACAGGAAAACAAATGGGCCGATAGACAGTCAAAGTGATATGGATGGAGTATGCAAGAAATGGATTGGAAGGCAAGGAAGTGAGCAAGAGGGAAGCTTGAGGAGTGAAAGTGTGTATGAGTGAAGATAGATGAATGAATGTGTGAATAAACTAATGACGATTGGTGGAGAGAAGAATATAAGTGCGAGAGTGCTATAGTGAGAGAGCAAGTGAAAGTGAGAACAGGAAATTGACAATAAAAAAGAGAGAGAGAGAGAGAGAGAGAGAGAGAGAGAGAGAGAGAGAGAGAGAGAGAGAGAGAGAGAGAGAGAGAGAGAGAGAGAGAGAGAGAGAGAGAGAGAGGATGAAACCTTGACCAACCAGTATGTGTGAGTGGTTGGGGGAGGGGGGTGGAGGAGAGGGTTCAATTAGGGGTCTCTCCTGTGATTGTTCTGGGAGGGAAATTATCTTAGTGACCTTCCCTGGGTAGTGATATCCTGCCTCCCTCACCTACTACTACTCTCTCCCCTCATGACCTGGAGTACCTAACATGACTACACACACACACACACACACACACACACACTGAGTAAAATTATACTATTTACAGTTGTGTGGAGTACAGCCTAACTGAAATGCTGTAAATTACAAAAAAAAAAAAAAAAAAAAAAAAAAAAAAAAAATACGTACCAGTGATTTTTAGAGTAACAATTTCCGGCATTTCAGACATTCCTATAGACGTATATATAAAATACAGATCTCTAAGTACAGATGACCAGTTACATAATCCACTGAACCTCGAAACATCAACACTGCTCCCTCTTCATAGATTTCGTCCAACTCTAGAGACTTTTTATTTATCCCTCTATACTATTCTACCATCCGTCTGAACTCCCACCCCATCTCTCTATAAACATCCTGCCTTCATCATAACACACCATATTATACCCATCCATGTTCATTCATTGATTCAAACTACAGTAACCTTGATTTTGTGTATCCATAGAAGCAACCTTCTTCTCTAAATTCACATAACAAACGTTCCCACCATCTTCATCTTCATCTTCACTTCATCTTCATCTTCATCTTCATCTTCATCACACACACACACACACACACACACACACACGCACGCACGCACGCACGCACGCACGCACGCACGCACGCACGCACGCACGCACGCACGCACGCACGCACACACACACACACACACACACACACACACACACACACACACACACACACACACACACACACACACACACACACACACACACACACACACACACACACACACACACACACACACACACACACACACACACACACACACACTCACTCACTCACTCACTCACTCACTCACTCACTCACTCACTCACTCACTCACTCACTCACTCACTCACTCACTCACTCACTCACTCACTCACTCACTCACTCACTCACTCACTCACTCACTCACTCACTCACTCACTCTCTCTCTCTCTCTCTCTCTCTCTCTCTCTCTCTCTCTCTCTCTCTCTCTCTCTCTCTCTCTCTCACACACAAAGTTGATAGCCTTACCACAATTCCTCACCTATCTATAAAAAAATCCTCTTACGCCCATGCAGTCTCTTCCCTACAAAAACTCAAACATTCTCAACACACACACACACACACACACACACACACACACACACACACACACACACTCTCACACTCTCACTCTCTCTCTCTCTCTCTCTCTCTCTCTCTCTACAGCCTAACTATAATAATCCCCTTCTTCCTCCGCCACAGTTCCACCCCATAAGTCCTCTTCCACTTCCCATATACACTTAATGGTTCTCTTCCACCACGAGTCCTTCCCTTTACTTACCTTCCTCACTCACTCCCTCATTCAAGTTTTTATTCATTCTTTCTTCCCTCCTTCTTCTAACATTCTATTCCAACTTTTGTTTCACCTCCTTCTCTTCTCTGCTGCGTTGCCTCTTCTTACCTCTTCATTACCTCCCTCTTTACTTCCTCCGCTTTCCTTCCTTTTTACTTTTCCACTCTCTCTCTCTCTCTCTCTCTCTCTCTCTCTCTCTCTCTCTCTCTCTCTCTCTCTCTCTCATTCTCACTTTCATTCCTTCCTTACTTCTCTCCTTCCTCTCCTTCCCCCTGCTTCTTTCTTTTCCTTCT
>JAWQEG010003968.1:10000-32126 GCA_033782935.1 Petrolisthes cinctipes | reverse complement strand
GTTGGAAAAGGATGAGTAGAGTTGTGGAAAGGATGGGTATAGTTGTGGAAAGGATGGGTAGAGTTGGGAAAAGGATGGGTAGAGTTGGGAAAAGGATGGGTAGAGTTGGGAAAAGGATGGGTAGAGTTGGGAAAAGGATGGGTAGAGTTGTGGAAAGGATGGGTAGAGTTGTGGAAAGGATGGGTAGAGTTGTGGAAAGGATGGGTAAGGTATGGAAGAGAAGGAGGAGGGGTGGTAGTGTTGGTGGGTAGGTAAGTGTAGAACAGAGGAGTAGTAAGTGAATAAATGTGAAATAAATAGGACTGTAGATTTGGTGAGGATTATCAGGTGTAATTAGTAGGGGTTTACAGGTATGGAAACTGGTAGATGTGAAGGGGAAGCTGAGCAGTTGTGGAATGCGGCCGAAATTAGCAGGTGTGGAAAGAGATTGACAGGTTTGGAGAGACTGGTAAATGTGAAGGGAAGCTGAGCAGTTGTTGAATGGGGCCAAAACTAGCAGGTGTGGAAAGAGATTGACAGGTATAAAGGGAGGGATTGACAGGTTTGGAGGGACTGGTAGGTTTGGAGGGAAAGCTGAGCAGTTGTGGAATGGGGTCAATACTAGCAGGTGTGGAAAGAGACTGACAGGTATGAAGGGAGGGATTGACAGGTATGGAGACTGGCAGATATGTAAAAAGGTTGACAGATGTGAAGGGAGAGGTTGACCGTTTGGAAAGAGGCTGACAGATGTGGAGGGATTAGCTTTCAATTGTGTAGGGAGGAGGAGACAGGTATGGAGGGAAAGCATGCAGGTGTGGAGAGAGAGAGAGAGAGAGAGAGAGAGAGAGAGAGAGAGAGAGAGAGAGAGAGAGAGAGAGAGAGAGAGAGAGAGAGAGAGAGAGAGAGAGAGAGGAGAGAGAGAGAGAGAGAGAGAGAGAGAGAGAGAGAGAGAGAGAGAGAGAGAGAGAGAGAGAGAGAGAGAGAGAGAGAGAGAGAGAGCACGTGGTTAGAGAGGAGCTTTCAGTTGTAGAGACGGGTTGACAGGTGTGGTGGTGAGGGCTTGACAGTTGTGTAAAATGAAACACATCTATACCCCTCCCCCCCCCATCCCATCCCTACAACCTCCCCTCCCTCCTCCTTCAATAAGCTTGGGTATTTTTACACGTGTTATTTACATATCTTTTCACTTTTCATTTTCCTTCACAGCTTGTCCTTGCTGGTGCCTGGCCCGCTCGTAAATAATTGTGTGGAAACTAGGTGAACAGATGTAGAGGGGACATTTTTGCTGGAAAGGTGAGCATGACAGGTGTGGAGGAAGTAGGGAAGACAAGTGTGGAAGGGAGGTAGGACAGGTGTGGAGGAAGGGAGGTAGGAAAGACAGGTGTGGAGGAAGGTAGGCATGACAGGTGTGAAGGGAGGTATGACAGGTGTGGAGGAAGGGAGGTAGGAGAGATGTGGTGGAAGGGAGGTAGGACAAGTGTGAAGGAAGGGAGGTAGGACAGGTGTGGAGGGTGAGGCGTATAAGACAGGTGTGGAGGAAAGTATAGGCATGCAAGACAGGTGTGGTGGAAGGGAGGTAGGAAAGATGTGTAGGAAGGGAGGGAGGGGAGAACAAAACAGGTGTAGAAGGAAAGATTGAATGAACCAGTGTGTATGCAAGACAGGTGTGAAGGCTGGAGGGGAGGGGAGGGGAGGAGAGGGGAGGGGAGGGGAGGGGAGGACAGGTATGGAGGCAGGATGGGAAGGCAGGACAGGTCAGGTGTGTAGAAGGGGAGGGGAGGGGATGACAGGGACAGGTGTGGAGGCGAGAGGGAGGACAGGTGTGTAGGCGTGGGGAGAGGGTAGAACAGGACTGGTGTGGAGGAGAGAGAGAGGGGAGGACAAGTGTTTAAAGGGAAGGGGAAATGGACAGATGTAGAGGAGAGGGGAGGAGGAAAAAGACAGATGTAGAAGGGAGGGGTGGGTAGGACAGGTGTGGAGTGGAGGGGTGGGCAGGACAGGTGTAGAGTGGAGGGGTGGGTAGGACAGGTGTGGAGGGAAGGGGAGGATAGGTATATAGGTGGTTGGAAGGGAGGCGAGGACAGGTGTGGAGGGGAGGGTGGGCAGAACAGGTGTGGAGGGGAGGGGGGATAGGTTTGGAGGGGAGGATAGGTATGGAAGTGAAGTGGGGGAGAGGACAGGTGTGGAGGGGAGGGGAGGATAGGTATGGAAGTGAAGTGGGGGAGAGGACAGGTGTGGAGGGGAGGAGAGGATAGGTATGGAAGTGAGGTAGGGGGAGGGGAGGATAGGTATGGAAGTGAGTTGGGGGGGAGGGGAGGGGGTGGACAGGACAAGCGTAGGAACTAAGCAACTCCAGAACAGGTATGCCAGGTAGGAAACAGGACAAACAGGTGTAAAGGAGAGCGGAAGATGATGACAAACAGGTGTACACGCAAGGGGAAGACAGTGGACAGGTGTGGAAGCAAGGAGGCAGAGGTGGGACAAGACAGGTGTGGAGACAAGGAGGCAGAGGTGGGACAAGACAGGTGTGGAGACAAGGAGGGAGAGGTGGGACAGGGGTAGCTAGAGACAGGACAGGTGTGGAGGCAAGGAAGGAGAGGTGGGACAGGTGTGGAGACAAGGAGGGAGAGGTGGGACAGGGGTAGCTAGAGACAGGACAGGTGTGGAGGCAAGGAAGGAGAGGTGGGACAGGTGTGGAGACAAGGAGGGAGAGGTGGAACAGAGGTAGCTAAAGACGAGACAGGTGTGGAGACAAGGAGAGAGAGGTGGGACAGGGGTAGCTAGAGACAAGACAGGTGTGGAGGCAAGAAGGAAGAGGTGGGACAGGGGTAGCTAGAGACAGTGGACAGGTGTGGAGGCAAGGAGGGAGGGGTGGGACAGATGTGGAGGAAAAGGTACAACAAATGTGAAGTGAGAGGCTGGAGGGACAGGTGTGGAGGGAAAGACTGGAGGGACAGGTGTGGAGGGAAAGACTGGAGGGACAGGTGTGGAGGGAAAGACTGGAGGGACAGGTGTGGAGGGACAAGAGTGGAGGGACAGGTGTGGAGGGAAAGACTGGAGGGACAGGTGTGGAGGGAAAGACCGGAGGGGCAGGTGTGGAGGGAGGGCTGGAGGGACAGGTGTGGAGGGAGGGATGGAGCAACAGGTGTGGAGGTAGAGGAGGCAATGAATGGAGGGAAAGAATTTGTGTGGACAGATGTGAAGGCCAAGGCAAGATAGGTGTGGAGGTCGAGAATGGAGGGACAGGTGTGGAGGTACAGGCAGGAGAGAAAGGTTTGGAGGGAAAGAATTTGAGTGGACAGGTGTGAAGGCCAAGGTAGGACAGGTGTGGTAGTGATGGAGGGAGAGGCAGAGTCGAGCCAAGCGTGGATGAAGGTATGAAGAGGTAATGAACTTGTGTGGGAGATGTGAGTGAGGGAAGTCATGCAGGTGTATGAGGAAGAAGATGCCTGGCAGGTGTGGAGGCCAGGAAGGAACGAGGATGGGCAGGTGTGTGTGTGTGTGTGTGTGTGAGTTAAGGGAAGGGGCAGAAAAGGGCAGGGATGGGAGGGGCAGAGCAGGGCAGGGTAGGGTACTAGGGTAGGAAGGGCAGAGCGTCACCCCTCACAACAACAACATTTGGCCCCCTCACCACAACACCACAAACGAACACTACACACGCACAACAACACAACACAACACAAGATGTCTCCGCCACTCGGGTTGTGGGTCGGGATATATGGGCGAATTATTAAACAAGTGTCTTACAAAAGGCAACGTTCACACTGGCTACTGGGACGAGGGCTTGGCCAAGACTACCTCTCCTCAGCCCGCCACACTAACACTGCCCGCGGCCATCTTCTCCTCCCTCCCCTCCTCCATCCCTCTACCTCCGTCCTCCTCCCCTGGTGCCTCTCAGCCAGGGCAGCAACACCCCCTTCAGCCCCCCTACTCCTTCCCTGCCTCAAAGATACCCACCTACCTAACGCCCCAACCACCACTACCCAAACATTGCACCGTACGATACTTTGGGCACTCTGAGGCACCTATACCATTCCTCACACACAACAAATACCCTTCCATGTAACACTGCAAAATTATTACAGTAAATGTTGAAAATTGGAGATGGAAAAAGCCCAAAAGAGAGGCTGGGACGTGTCAGTACGTGGGAGGTGGCGTGTGGGTGCGTGTGTGCGTGCGTGTGTGTGTCGGGCGCGGAGGTATGCGAGGCCGGGGGCGACGCTGACTACCTCCACTGCCTGACGCACGACCACACCACCTGTCCGTCACCACCTACCACCACTCTTGGCTTCACCTACTACTACCACCACCTAACACCACCACCTTCACTACCATTCCCCATCCTTGACACCACCAAACCACCACCTTCTTCTTCCTTCCTCCTTGACCTACCACCGCTACACACACACCAACAAAACCATAACCTCTACTACCACTACAACCAGGCTGCAGATACCTACCTACCAACCTACCCTACTAAACCCAAGCCTACCACACCTATCACCAACAACCACAACCACCAACATCCAACTATAACAAACATTCGTCTCTTTTAACACCATAAAGTCCACGCATCACCCCCGCCCCCCAAACTTCAGACCTTCCATAACCTACCTACCTACCCACGTTACCTCCAACCAACCAACCAACCAACCTACCTCAGTTCATTATCCCCCTTCATCATCTTATGGTCTCCTTCATCACCGTCCCGAATAACACCTACAACAACAACAACAACAACAACGTCAGATTTCAACATAACGTAGGACCTGGAAGAGAATAGAATAAAGGGATGGACAACACACGAACAAAAAAAAAACAAAAAATACGAGAAGATGGAAACGGAGAGATGGAAAAGTGTAGAACCCGCATACGAGGTAGAGAGGTAGGGTGTGGGGGGGGGGGGGTGCGTCGGCGTGTGTGCGTACAACCCCCCTTCCTCTCTCCCCCCCCCATTACCACCACCACCACTACCACTACCTTCTCCTCCTTCTCTTCCTCCTTCCTGGCCTCCTATCCTACCCTCTCCTCTCCTCTCCTCCCTCCCTCTCCTTGCCTGCCATCCTTCCAGCTACCTGGCCCATCGACGCGCATACCAACCCCTCCTCTCCCCCTCCCCTCTCCCACCTCTCCTAAATCCCTTCCCTTCTCCTACTTCTCCACTCTCCTCACCCTTCAATCTCAACAAATTCACCTTCTAACTCTCCCAAATTCACTTCCCCTTCCCTTCCCTTCCCTTCTCCCCCCCTACCAAATCCCACTCTCCACCCTCCTCACCTTCTATCTCTCCCAAAATCCCCCAGCTCTCCACTCTTCTCCTTTCTTCCACCTCTCTCAAAATCCCCTCTCCACTCTCTCCTATTCACCTTCTAACTCTTTCAAATTCCCCTCTTCAGTTTACTCCCTCTCCCATATCTCCCAAATTACCCTCTCCACTTTTCTCTCCCTCCCATAACTCTCAACTCTCCCTCTTCTGTCTCTCAACTCCCCTTCTCCACTCTCCTACCCCCTCCCTCCCACATCTTTCAAATCCACCCATCTCTCTCCCTCCTCCCTCCCTTCCACATATTTCAAATCCACTTCCCCTTCCACCCTCCCACATCTCTCAAATCCACCTCGTCGTCCTCGTCCTCCTCCCTTCCTCCCACATCTCTGAAATCCACCTCGTCGTCCTCGTCCTCCCTCCCTCCCACATCTCTCAAATCCACCTCGTCGTCCTCGTCCTCCCTCCCATGCACATCTCTCAAATCCACCTCCTTCCCTTTCCCCTCCCCCTCCCTCCCACATCTCTCAAATCCACCACCTCCACCTCGTCCCCCTCCTCCTTCCCTCCAACATCTCTCAAATCCACCTCCTTCCACCCTTCTCCTCCTCCCTCCCATGCACATCTCTCAAATCCACCACCCTCCACCTCCTCCTCCTCCTATCCCTGTCCATCCTCTTGGTGTCCACAGTATCTTTTTTTTTTTGTGTGTTTATACCCTCTTCCATCTTCTTAGTCCAGGCTCTCCTTTCAACACCCAGTTCCTTCCCACCTCTTATATTATCATTATCATCATCCTGCCCTCTTCCTCCTCTATAATAAGGTGTGGGGTGGGGGAGGGCTACGGTGTGATGTGGTAGGCCAATTGGAGGCTACTGATTCCTCCAAGGGGTCCCCATGCACTGAAACAGATAATACATTCCTATCCTGATGTTGACCAGCTAGTTTCGAGTCTCAGTTTGGGGGAATCAGTTGCATCCAAGTACCCTACAATATCTCAACTGGAGGATATCTTGTTAGTGAATTGGAGGGCTATTGATTCCTCCAAACTATACCAGGAAACAAACAACCTCAATATTACTAATAGGGGATCTGCCAGCTGTTTCCTGACATAGCTTGGTGGAATCAGTTTAGTGTCAAGAGAGTATCCCCTAACCCCACCCCACCCCAAACCCTCCCATTCCTTCTTTACACACCTTGGTCCACCCTATCACACACACACACACACACACACACACACACACACACACACACACACACACCTGGCCCCTTCCCTTGTCCATAATCCCAGTCTTCTATTCAAACCACATTGCCTCTCTTCTCCTTCACGCCTCTCTTAATACTGTAATCCATTCTTGTGTATCGTGGCATTCATCACGTCCATGTTCTCATCGCCTACTGTACACAACTCAGATTCGTGATGCAAAAAAAGGAACAAGAGTAAAAATATAATAAATAAAATGATACTAAATAGAGATAAAACAAAATAAAAGTATAAAATAAAATAAATAAATAAATAATGAGTAAATATAAATTAAAATAAAATGATTAAATACAATAAATATATAAAGAGTAAATATATACAAGTAAAATAAATAATAACAGAAAGTCAACTTGGGGGGTCAGAAACTTAATAAATGAAAGGATACAGAACATAAAAATATATACACGAGACAACAGCATCGTTACTATATAAAATCAGTGAGGAGAGGAATGGGGTATAAAGGTACATATGAGGGTGACTGTACAATAACCTATAGGATGGAGGATGATGATAATATATAGACGAGGGAAAGAGTGTGTAAATGTGAGCACTCGATCTTGGATGTGAATTAGTGAATGAGTGAGAATATGTGAATAAGTGTGTGTGTGTGAATATAAGTGTGTGTGTGTGTGTGTGTGTGTGAACGAATGAGTGAGTGAGTATGAGTGTATAAATGATGAGTATATATACCACAACACATTCACTGTCACACAACAACATTCCTGCTAATCTCTCTGGCTTGACGTGATTTAAAGCGATTAAAGTAAAAGGTAAATCATGATATGTAACGTATCCCTTTCGCCCTGTAGTTTTTGAGGTTAACTTCCCTGTTTTTCACCAGCACCAAAAATAATGAATTATCTCCATATCATCGGTGGTGGGTGACGTGGTGACTCGTATGTACAGCCGGGTCACAAAACCAATGTGTATGTTGGACTGGTTACAAATTTCTGAAGACCATTTAAATATTTTTTTGTGGTTCCTTGAAGATTATTACATTATTTCTCAAACTATCTCCACTTCTAAATATTTATTCATGATGGATGACGAGTTAGGTATACAATGATGTCAAGTCTTTAACACATCATTCAGGGCATTGAGACCTATCGAGCATCAGCACCAACAACAACAACAACAACATTAGGTGTCTGAGTATGTCATTTTTCTTTGAGGCAACAAAGGTGTAAGCCAAGATGATGGAGCCAAGCAGGAAGGTTGAGATTTAAGAGGAGGGAGTGGCCAGTACCAACACCATCAACACACAACACAACACACACACACCAACCTACAAACTCCTCGTGATCACCAGGAACATTGTTTAAACTTTACACTACACTGTTACAAAGCTGACAATGTAATATATATATAAAAAATATACTAACAACATACGACTTAATTTAACGTTACAATGTTTCTATTACATTGAATAATGTTTAGTTGGATCGCAGTTAAGTGTGTGAATATTTTTGGTGAAAATTCATTAAACCTTAATCAATAGTTAATAACTTTTGTGCACTACATTCCTGTGATCAACACCACAAAATTTTTCTTTTGAGAAGGAATTGTCTCTAAATGTTAATACCAGAACATTTATAAATAACGGGATCATCTGATGTGGACGAACTGTAAGAAAAACCAACACCTTGACCAAGATTAAAGACAGGAAGGAAGGAAAGAAAGAAAGAAGGAGGTTAGAATACTTTGTGCACGTGTCATGCTGCCGAGCCACACCCACTCTGCCTTCATACACACACACACACACACACACACACACACATAACGCCACCACAACACTATTTGAATGCTGTATCATAAATATTTACATTAAACAACAATATTTATATATACTGTACTCCAATTTATTTATTTATTTAATTTTTAATTTTTTACCATTTAAACTAAAAAGGAAAATACTGTATCTCTGTTCCTGTACCAAAAAAATATAGAAAGTAATTGTGTTATATATACATCATTCATTTAAAAAACATGTGAATAATTTTTCAACCACAAAGCATTTCTGAACACTAGGGATTAAAATATTATACCATTCCCATAAATATAGCCTTAAATGTAAGTGTATAAGGCACAACACTACAAGTTTATTACCTCAAGAGTTTTGCAATTGATACAAGAGATATTATTAGTTCCTGAAGAGATATTATTATTTCCTGACCATACCACATCAACACAATTAGCTTATTATCACCTGAAGTATAGAATGTCAGGTGTCATTTGGAGTACACAACACGAGTGGAGTAGGTATGTAGTGGTTTGAGAGAGTGATTCCTATCTTCTTCCTTACTATACTCCTACAACTTCTACCACCATAGTATAGAAAGTCAAGTGTCATTTGAAGTACACAACAGGAGTGGAGTAGGTATAAGTAGTGGTCGAGTGTTTACAGTTAAGGGGAGTGATTCATACTTTCTCCCTTACTATGCACTCCAATGGATAAACTTTCATTCAGCTGATGCAGGGCTTTTGATGTTGACTGTAGCACTTCCTTCACGTGAGTACCGGTAGCACTCAGCATACCTGTACTTTATAATATATCACGTGTTATTTATAGTGGAGACACACACGGTACTATATAGTGGAAGAGGAGGAGGAAGAGGAAGAAGAGGGTTGGCCACTACTTACCCACCCACTCATCCATCCACCTACCTATTCATCCACATACACACCCATCCATTCATACATCCACACACCAACCCACTCATCCATCCACCTACCTATTCATCCACATACACACCCATCCATTCATCCATCCACACACCAACCCACTCATCCACCCACATATCCATTTACACACTGACCCGATCCATCCACACACCAACCCACATATCCACACACACACTGACATCCATTCATCCATCCATCCAACACCCACTCATCCACTCACCTACACACCAACCCATCCCCCCACACACCAACTCACTCACCCACACACCAACCCACTCACCCACACCCTAACCCGCTCACCCACACACCAACCCATCCACCCACACACCAACCCACTCACCCACACACCAACCCACTCACTCACACCCTAATCCACTCACCCACACCCTAACCCACTCACCCACCCACCAACCCATCCACTCACCCACACACCAACCCACCAACTCATCCACCCACCCACCCACCACGGCAGGCAGGCAGGGAGGCGGTTCACTCAGTATATAACCCACATCCACCCACGACTCACACACACCCTTCACATCGTCACCTACATAACACACACACACACACACACACACACACACACACACACCTTTTTAGTCACGCCTTCTTTCCACCTCACAACATAACGCAACACACATCTAGACACTCACACATATTGAAGCATATACTGTACATTTCTCGCACCAATTCTCACCTTTTATCAACACTTACCTACATTACACTCATTCACACACCTTATAGTCACGTCTTACTTCTACCTCACACCACACACATTTAGACACACACAAACACACACACTTTGTAACATATATTTTTTTTTTCTTGCACCACTTGTTATCATCATTTAATTGGCACTCTCTGACTTATATACACAATTGGTCAACACTTTACCGTCACCCATCTATCTCCTTTGCCATGACTTATGCTCCTTCAAACGCATTGTGTCCTTAGGCATCTCGAACGAAATTGGGAATGGTTTTGGTCCTCTCTCACTCTTTATATTTCCTATACTTTCATCAATGTATATATATAGATGAACTTACCCTTATGTTGTCCTATCCATAAATAAATAAATACAGTAAGGAAATAAGGCAGGAACTAACGCCAAACAATTTTATATAGCAAACAGGAAAATTATACATGATTTTGGACCTGTTTTATTTGTTTTGTTTCCGAGATGAGGATTTAAAATTAGTGGGATGTCACTGAGCCTTTAGTCTACATCTTTCTCAATATACATTAAAATAAGGACTAAAACCAAACAACTTTATGTAGGTAACAGGTAAAAAAAAATATGGATGGAGGAACTGCAGACAATTTTACGTATAGTTAACAGAAAAAACAAAAATAACACACGGACGAAATGCAGAAAATTATTATTCTATGTAACATGTAGAAAATGCATGGTGGTGTTGGAAAAATGAAGTGAATCTGGCGTCAGGGTCATCTTACCAACCAAACCAGAACTGCAAGGCTTGGTTGGTATATCGAAACTCACATCACGTATTGTACCTCGCCCCCTCATAACTCACGTCTTGAACTACATACACATCTTCACCTCTCACACACACACACACACACACACATACACACACACACACTGGACGTCTCTCCTTAAATCACACACACAGACACACATACTGAACGTCTCGCCTTAAATCTCACACACACACACACACACACACACACACTGGACGTCTCCTTAAATCACACACACAGACACACATACTGAACGTCTCGCCTTCCATCACACACACACACACACACACACACACACAACAACGTCTCGCCTCCCAGTACACACACACACACACACACACACTGAGAGACAAAGGGGTGTCAAAGTGACACCTTTTTGGGAGTCAGGCACCTATGTAAAAAATAGCACCCCAAAGGAGTCCAGCAGACACCTAAGGGGTGTCAGGCTTGGGTGTTGTTTACAACTCGGGGGTGTCAAGCAAACACCTTCAAAGGTGTCTGCTTGACACCTTTGTGGTGTCAAACAGACACCTTTGTGGTGTCAAACAGACACCTTTGAAGGTGTTTAGCATACACTGCATGGGTGTCTAGTGTACACTCCATTGGGTGTCTTAGTCTTAATTAAGAGTTAGAGGTTGTAACACATACTGGTCGTACACTATAATAAACATTTTGTATTTACCTTTAAAAAAATACAGCCATTTTTTCTTAATATAAATATATTAATATATTAATATTCTTAATATAGTACAAAAAAATAGCATTTCTTTCTTAATATAAATATATTAATATACTTAATAAAGTACAAAAAAATTCAGCATTTTTTTCTTAATATAGTACAAAAAAATACAGCAATTTTTTCTTAATATAAATATATTAATATTCTTAATATAGTACAGTACCCATATATCATATAAAATAATATTGTTACAAAATTTAATAAATAATCAGATTGAATAATATACAGTAATCCTTATTATAACATGCATTACAAAAATATACATTCCATAATTCATTGCACACTTAAGAGTAAATTATAGAAATAAAAAAATATCCTATAATTATCCCATCTTTGGATCAAGTTTGAAGAATAAAATCTCTTCCTCTCCAAGCAGTAACACACATACACACTTTTCTTTCTCTCACACCACACACCAGGCAGAAACACACCTCTCACTCTCTCTCCAGGCAGTAACAAAATCATACATTTCTCTCAAGCAGTAACACACACACACACCACTCCTCTCTCTCTCTCCAAGCAGTAAAAAAATTCAGCAATTTTTTCTTAATATAAATATATTAATATATTAATATTCTTAATATTATACAAAAAAAAAAATACAGCCGTTTTTTCTTAATATTAATATATTAATATAGTACAGTACCCATATATCATATAAAATAATACTGTTACAAAATTTAATAAAAATCACAGATTGAATAATATACAGTATTGTACTTATCAGGCATGGCTCTCCAATACACAATACACAATACATCTCTCTCAGAGATCATACCATAAGACATACTGTACTTCATAATCCTGAAAAAAGAGAAGATTTATGGACTGACCACATCAAATTAGTTATTTAATCTGTTGATTTTGGCAAGCAGATTGATTACTTTGTTGTCTCGTTTAGAATTATCAGTGTGACCCAGAATAACTTTATGTAAGAAGGTTAGTATACTGCTCATTGATTTTGGTAAGGCAAAGTTAAAAACATAAAAACTTGATAGGAGTATTAAATAAGCTTTAACCAGACATTTCGTTTGTGCAATGAGAATTCTCTCAGCATAGGCATCATATTCTCCCTCTATATAACACTTCCCTTTCCAAGCTATATATGGATCAGCAGTGTCTATGTCACCTTCCCATTCCTTTCTGATGAATGAGACCAGTTTCTCCTTCAAGTTGTTGTGTAGTAGTAGAAGAGCCACACACTGTTGGGCATCTGAAATAATAATAAAAAAATACTGTACAGTACAGCACTATTCAGTTTGTATGTTGATCTTTTGAAAACATTTCAATAACATTTCACTCCATAATACTGTACAGTTGGCCACAGGAATTCCTACACACACTTCTTGCTAAGATAGGTCATTATTTTGGAAGCACTGAAGGGAATGGTCTGCCACGTGACTCTGTGATAACAAAACAACTATTCTAATTTAATCTTATGTTACAAATCAA
Organism: Petrolisthes cinctipes; assembly: GCA_033782935.1. Lineage (NCBI taxonomy): Eukaryota > Metazoa > Arthropoda > Malacostraca > Decapoda > Porcellanidae > Petrolisthes > Petrolisthes cinctipes. The sequence continues at coordinate 19,265 of JAWQEG010003968.1, read as the reverse complement.
CTATCATACTTTATCCATTTATTATGAACCCTGAAAACCAACTGCCTGTGCACGAATTCTTGTGGCCAATAGTACATTTAACGAATTATGAAATATTATTTACATTAGACTGAGGTTAAACATATAACAAATAAAAGTCAAAATATCCAATTGAAGACACCAACAGCAACACTACAAAAAAAAAAATCTCATATACTCCACGCTGTAACTGTACTGTACTTACATTTTCTCTCACTCTCTATTTTTGTGGAAGACACAGCTTTAATACGTATCTCCTGAATGCAATACATAGTAATTCAATGTAGACAAATTCTATTACAACTGAATATTTGGCATGAATATTGGACATCTGGCATCCACTTAAAAAACTGAAGGCTAATATACTTACTAGAGCATCATCAGAAGACAGACCATCTTGAAAGATATGGAAAAGTCTCCAGGAGGCGTGTTAACACAATATTATATTTGTGCGTATCCAAATACCTGGAGAAAATATGGTTGATTAACGGTAACATATTTAAAATCAAAGAGATATTGTAAAATTTCCCCTTGAAACAAAAGAAAGCTGTGAGAGTGCATGTGTGAACAATTTGCACACCTGTACCCTGAAAATACTACAGTACCGTACAGTATTGTATTTTTGGTGCTGTATTTAATTTTCATTAGGTATTTCTTTAAATATACAATACAGTACAGTACTTACATGCTGTATCGGACACACTCCTCATAGAGGCCATCTAACACATAGCCCCTTTCAACTTGATTCAGAGGGACCTTCCTAGTGAGCTTCTCCCAAACAAATTTTCGGAACATTATTTCCTTTATTGGAAAAGGAGTTGGCCAACGGCTCCCAGACTGATCAGAGTGTGTAGAACTACTAGGAGTGGACTCTATGCTGACAGGGTCACTTGATTGATCAGCAGAACTAAAATTCACAGAAAATCCAGATATTAATACCACATATCAAAAAGTAAGCAATGAATTTTTATTAAGCCATAACAAGTCTTGCCCAATTGAGGAGTTACCAATATCTATGCTACTTTTCATTTGATAAATTTAATAACAGATGCCAAATATAATATCATTTGTAGTCAAATCTATTTCAAATTAAATTAGTCATATAGTACTCACCTACTGAGTGAAGCTGTATTATCCATGGTCACATCATTATACAATGTGATGGCAACTGTAGCCTGAAGTTTCGCCCTTTCGGGCAAGTGAGCCAGGTTGTCCACGTCAACCCAATCATCCCATCCACCATCAAAATATTGCAGTGATAATTCACTTTCTTGGTTAAGTGCAAATTCCTTGATAATGGCAGAGGGTATTTGCTGTTTTTCTTCAACGTGAAGTATTTTCTTCTTCCCTGTACACTGCACATGATACTGGAGAGCCATGCCTTATAAGTACAATACCGTACCTTAAATCTAATAAGAATTATATAAAATTAGTTGCATGCATAATAATAATAATAATAATACAGTATATGACATCTATGTCACAGAATGAACACTTTAAACCTGTCTGCATTATTCATTATTTAACATTAAATTGCAATACAGTAATAATATTTGGCTCCCAATACTGTACTCACATAGCATGTAGGGTATCCTAATACTATGCTCGCTGTGTAATATTGTTTCAACACAGTAAAATAAGTCTATTGTAGGTAGAAATAAGCCGCTTGTCCTGACGTCTGACGAGTGACGACCGTTGGTGTAATCTTGAATGTAAACAAACGCGGGATTCGGGAAATGTGTACCGAAATGTGGAGGTTTCGTCAATCGATTATTCGGCGAAAATGCTTGAGTAATGATTTTCATTATGAAAATATGACTAAGTTTAAATGTTTTAAGATTTTGTACTTCAGAATTGTAAATGAAAAGGCAGACAGCCACCTACCGTCAAATACTAGAGACGAAGTGCTATATTCTCTCATTTTCTCCCATATCCTGAGTACTTTGGGGTGTCCACCAACTGAACACCCCATAAGGTGTCATTTTGACACCCCTTTGTCTCTCAGTGCATGTATACGCAACTCATCACGCCTCATCTCTTACCAAACAAGATCATGGCCAGCACACACACACACACACACACACACTACTACATGCTTCACCTCCCAACAACACATACATACAGACACACACTTTCCATCCTTCAACGGTAAGGTATAAAGCTGTCATAAATTATAGATATGTGTAAGCAGGAAAAATGAGGATGTACACAATTCTTACATGTGTACAATTTAATGATATGTACATTCAATAAAAATATAAACCACGAAATATATTAAAATCATTATTAGTAGAAAAGAAAATATATTAAATAATTAAATATGTCCTTCATTATGGTATATACTCAATATAAAAATGGTCTATATATACACTAAGTATAAAAATGGTCTATGTCAATATGTAATTAATTCCAAGCATAACTAGGAAATATGAAGATGGAGATACACACAATTATTATATCAAAACTGGTGAAAAAATTAGTTATTGGGTGTAAAAATTATCTATGGTCAGTTAGGCTAACAGAGAATTCACACCCCCAACCCCACACCGAGGCAAAAATTCCTGCACTGTACCGTACACACACACAGGCAGGGTCAAAAAGTTATGTGATATCTCCTTTCAAAGTATACTAAGATTTATACTAGCTGTCGTGAGGAAATTATATATTCCTTTCCCAGTCACGAATGAGAGGCTACATAAATAATAATAATAATAATAATAATAAGATACGGGTATAAAAAGTCTCATTCTCGGGACTAATTTATCTCACAGTTCACGATCAGACAGGAAATGCCCCTAAGCTTTTGTCCGTGACTGTACAACTGGTATTCTCCATTCCCTGTTTTTATACATAAAGGAATTTTCATACTACCAAGATAGGAGAGAGACGTGTTAAAAATATTATTTAAAATTTTTACTTTTACCTCGAACGTAACGAAACTGAGATGATAAGTAGCCCAATGTCACTTACAAAATGTCACTTATATATCTTTATAAGTGACATTGAAGTAGCCTATTACCACGTAGCGAGAATAACACGTGTGACACGGATTGTGACTGGTAAATATCTTAATATGACAATGTTTTATACATAAACACTATATTGTGAAAATAAGATGTACAGTACAACCAAAATACTTTCAAAATACGTAGGCTACTACACAAAACAAACAAGTATTCAAAATATACAGAAATGGGACACTAGACTTCAATTACATTATAATATGAATCCATTTACTAACTATTTAGAACTTTACTTTTTTCAGTTTTAATGGAGTAAAATGGACCGGGGATTTAAAATGAAGCAGCAATATATACCCTGCAGCAGCCTTCCCACCATCTCAAATAATACATATTCTCCCAGCTTTAAAATACGAATAAGAATAATACATTTTAATTTTTTGTGTGTGTGCAGGTGCAGGTCAGAGCAAGAAGTAGGACGTCGAGAAATGGAGACCACCACACGACACACGTAAGTAACATAAAGGTCAACCAACACAGGACCAATAATACTAATAATAACACTAATAATAATAACACTAATAATAATAATAATAATAATAATAATACGATAATAATAATAATAATAATAATAATAATAATAATAATAATGATAATAATTAAAAATAATATAATAATAATAAATAATAATAATAATAATATAATAAAAGTAATGAAACTGAGAAGGCAAATGGTGAAGATGAAAGGTTGGAATAAGAATGAAAAACAGTGAAGTGTGTGTGTGTGTGTGTGTGTGTGTTGGGCAAGAGGGAAGGTGAGGGGGGGGGAGGGGGGGGAGGGGGGGGAGGGGGGGGGAGGAGGGTGAGGGGAGGGGTGAGGGGGGAAGGTAAATGTTCCCTACAACAGCATTCCTTTGGACGCACCACTCGTCTGGCCTTGACGAACGAACGAACGCAACACACACACACACACACACACACACACACACACACCACAACGCAACACACACACACACACACGCAACACAAACACACACACCACAACTCAACACACACACAAACGCAACACACACACACACACACACCACAACACAACACAACACAACATACACACACTTAAATCTTAATATCTCAGGGATTTTTTTAATGGTCATCTGTGTTTAATAACTTTTGAGACATCATGACGTATAGAAGGGATTGAATTGTTAGTTTTGGTGGAGTCAGAATCTAAAGTCATGTCACCTGCCACCAGAGGATAGTGTGATCACTTGGTCTGTGTGTGTGTGTGTGTGTGAGTGAGTGAGTGAGTGAGAGAGAGAGAGAGAGAGAGAGAGAGAGAGAGAGAGAGAGAGAGAGAGAGAGAGAGAGAGAGAGAGAGAATGTGTGTGTGTGTGAGAGATGCAATGTGCGTACAGTTTTAATCATACATACATACATACATACATACATACAGTGGAGCACAAGTCCGTCTAGTTATGTATGTTTGTTTGTTTTTGAAAAGTAAACAAAAACACCACAAACCAGCCCCGTGATTAGTGACCTCTGCATGGTGGTAGTACTGCTATATTATAATCAACACGACTTGAGAATATGACTGTACATGTAGTTACTTCTTTATAATATATGGTATGAGCAGAACAAGTACTGTAAATACATATATACATACATTACTCTGCACAATATCCAAACACCCCTGAATGATATAGTGATAAGCATTTATAAATAATTATCAATGTGGGGGTTTGAGTACGTGTTTCCCCTTCACCTGTTCTCATGCAGCGGTATGTACAGTCACGAGCACTAATAGGTTATCCAGGTTTGCTTCGAATACCTAGAGACAGTAAATAAATGCACAATAAGAGCTCCATTGGAATTACTTCATTGGTGAATTGCATGGACTGTTCCAAGCTTCAACCAAAGCTGTATACTTATTAGTGCTCGTGTCGGTAAATAAGTTCCTGGTATATAACTCGGCGACACCCGGAAGGTGCTAACTATTTAGGCTGCGTTTACACCAAGCGAGTCGAGTCGAGTGAAGTCGAGTCAAGACGATTCATGACTCTTCTTGAATCGCCACATTATTACAAATTGGTGGTAAAGCAGTGTTGGTAAATCTGGAGCAACTTACTGATTCCTCCAAACTATATTCCAAGCGACACACCACACCTTTATTTTTGTTAATTCTGTCCTGCTGTTTCCTGGCTGACTATGGAGGAATCAAGTCTCTTTAATGTACCAAAAGTCTACTATATACCTCCATGCTACTACCCCCTTTAAACCTTGGTGGTGGGGGGATGGGGGGGGTCGGGTTGGCGCCTTGAAATATCCACCCAGACCCGGACCCGTATAGAGGTGTGTGTGTGTGTGTGTGTTATGGATATACGGACCTGGTGGTTTACGACTTCCTCATTCCGGTTTCAATCCAGACCCGAGAAAGTATATACGGTGTGTGTACGGTGTGTATATATGTGTGTACGGTGTGTATATGTGTTTACGGTGTATATATGTGTATACGGTATGTGTGTATATACGGACGGTTCCTTCCTTGGCTTGATGGCATAATAAACCGTGACAATACACAGCTTCCATAAGGCCTTGGGGTGACCCGTGTACCGTCACCAACACCATCACCACCACCAACACCATCACCACCACCATCACCACCACCACCACCAACACCATCACCATCATCACCACCACCACCATCACCACCACCACCACCACTACCACTACCTCCCTTCCTATCACTATCCGAATGTTGATTATTATTAGAGCAAAAGGGAATGACTATTATGGGAAGAGAATATATATATATGTTTTTTTCTTTTTGGTAAATTGGAGGGTATATATACAGCTTACTCCAAACTATGGCAGGAAACAAAAAAGCACCTCAATGTTGCCTTGTACTGGATCTGTTTCGTGACATAGTTTGGAGAATTCAGTAGCCCTTCAATTCAAGAGTTTCTCCACTAATAAAGACTATGTACTATACAGATATCAACAAATGTAATCTTCACAGGCTATAATGAACTGAGGCACCAATGCAATTTATTATTTTGACAGCTGGATGGTTAATTAAAGTTTGTATGGTGAATGTGTTTGTTTGATGACAAGGCTATCCCATATAATATCCTGCAGGTAAATAGTGACAGGTGAAAGAGCGTTCAGTATGAGAGGAAAAAAGGAAAGAAACGGGAAGGAGAGAAAATATAATGAAAAGGAAGCGGGAGGAAGAGGAAAGATAATGAAAAGGAAACGGGAAGGAGAGAAGAGATAATGAAAAAGAAACCAGAGAGAGAGAAAATATAATTAAATGGAAATGGGAGGGAGAAAAAATATAATGAAAAAAAACTGAAGCTGAAGTGAGAGAAAAGATAATGAAAATGAAACGGGAGGAAGAGAAAATATAATGAAATGGAAACGGGAGGAAAAAAAGAAAGAAAAGGAAGCAGGAGGAAGAAAAAATATAACAAAAAAGAAAAGAAGTTAATGATTATGGGAGACAGGGAAGCCAGGTAGGGTAAAGTGAGAAAGAAAGAGAGGGGTTGTAGGTGTAGGGTGTAGGAGGAGGAGGGGGGGGGGGTGGCAACAGCTGTACCGTGACATATCCCAGCTGACATTTCCCAAGTCTTCCTCCTCTCTCACCTCTCCTTCCCTCCTCCTCCCCCCCTCCCAAGTCCATCCCCCGCCGTAATGCCCTTCCCACAAACCACTTTTCCCCTCCCTCCTTGCCACCCATCCACCATTCACTCCACCTCACACACTTCTTATCCAGTCGACTTCTCTCTTCATCCTCTTCCCTTCCTTCTACTCACAATTCACTCCACCACACACTTCTTATCCAGTCGACTTCTCCCTTCATCCTCTTCCCTACCACCCACCCTCAACACCTCTTATCCTTCCCACTTCTCCTTTCCTCCTACCCATCCACCATTCACTCCACCTCACGCACTTCTTATCCAGTCGACTTCTCCCTCCATCCTCTTCCCTTCCATCCATCCACCATTCACTCCACCACACACATTTCTTATCCAGTCGACTTCTCCCTTCATCCTCTTCCCTTCCTTCTACTCACAATTCACTCCATCTCACACACTACTTATCCTTTCCCACTTCTCCTTTCATCCTCTTTCCTTTCCTCCTTCCCATCCACCATTCACTCCACCTCACACACTACTTATCCTTCCTACTTCTCCCTTCCTCCTCTTCCTACCTCCTACTCACCCACCATTCACTCCTCCTCACACACTACTTATCCTTTCCCACTTCTCCCTTCATCCTACCACACACCATTCACTCCACCTCACACCCTTCTTATCTTTTCCACTTCTCACTCCATCTTCTTCCCTTCCTACCACCCACAATTCACACCACCTCACACACTACTTATCCTTTCCCACTTCTCCCTCCATCCTCTTCCCTTCCTACAACCCACAATTCACTCCACCTCACACACCACTTTTTATATTAATTCTTCTTATCTTTCCCACTTCTCCCTCCATACTCTTCCCTTCCTTCTACTCACCATTCATCCTCCTAACCCGTTTCACTTTCCCTCCCGCCCTTTGCCCTTACTCACCATCCCTCCTCAACCTTACCCTCAAACCTTTTTCACTTCCCTCTCTCTCCCCTCCCACCCACAACTCACACCTCCCTCCCTCCCTCCCCCCCTCCTACCCACCATTTATCCCCCGACACCACCAAATCTCCTCTTCTTCTCTTCCCTCCTACCCCCCCCCTTTTACTCACCCTCCCCCCCATCCCCAAAAGTCCCCCTTCTTAACTCTTCACTGCACATTCTTTCTTTCCTTCGTTTCTTGAGTAGCACCAAACCATACATACATACCACCCTACATACATGTACTTACAACAACCTGCATACCTACCAACCTACCCACCAGCCTACCTACATGCCAAGCTACATACCAACCTATCTAACACCTTACATACCTATTTACCTACCAACCAACCTACCTATATACCTACCTACCTACCTACCTATCTACCCACCAACCAACCTATTTACCAACCAACCAGCCTACCTATATACCTACTAACCTACCTACCTAACTACCCACCAACCAACCTACCTATATACCTACATACCTATTTACCTACCCACCAACCAGCCTACTCACCATCCAACCTACCAACTTACCCACCCATCCAATCTACGTGTCACCACCCCATGAGATGCCGTTTCCTTCCTTATCTCGACATGCCCCTCTTTACGATTTAACACCAATTTTCCAACGGGGGAGAAATGCCAGGCTGTCCAGATACGGCCTAAGTAAAAGGTCATGTTAATCCCCACATTCCATTTTTTTTTCTTTTTTTTTTAAGGTGATTCAGTTTGGAATTTCACAGTTAAATGACCACTAGGGGAGCTGTCACATTAAGTGGTTATAGTGTGTGTGTGTGTGTGTGTGTGTGTGTGTGTGTGTGTGTGTGTGTGTGTGTGTGTGTGTGTGTGTGTGTGTGTGTGTGTGTGTGTGTTCTTACCTATTTGTATCTTTACAGGATTGAGTCAAGGTCGTAATGTCCCGTATTTTAAAACACAATTATCATATTTTTCTTTAAAGTTATGTATGTTTTGTGTGTGTGTGTGTGTGTGTGTGTGTGTGTGTGTGTGTGTGTGTGTGTGTGTGTGTGTGAGAGATTAAGTAGCAGGCATCAAAAATTTCTGTCAGGTTGCCTAAATTTTAACACTATAAACAATACTGTACACAAGAAACACCAAATCTGCTCCGTATTGTATTGTACGTCTACTACAAACAATGATTAAGGTGATGATACTCTTCTCTGGAGGGTAAACTAGAGGGGATACTGATTACTCCAAACTATGCCATGAAACAGATCCAATATTATTACCGTAACACTGTGGTCTTATGTTTCCTGGCATAGTTTGGAGGAATTTGTGGCTCTTCAATTAACCAACAATATATTCTTAAGGGATAGTATACTTTTGGTAAATCTGAGCACTTTTATTTCCCAAAGTATACCATGAAACAGGACCAAATGAACAATAATAATGGTGGTCTGTTGCTTGGAATACTTTGGAGGAATCGTTTGCTCCAGATTTACCAACACTGTACTATACCACCTTAAGTTGAAGATAACGTTAGAACTGTTAACTCAACGAAAAAAAAAAAAAAAAAAAAAAACGTTGCTATAATATACACCCAGAACGTTTATAGTTCCATAGATATCGATACATTGTTATGATGGATTTAATTAAGGAGAGAATATATTTTGGGTACATTGGAGCGCCTCGATTCCTCCAAAGAC
>JAWQEG010003968.1:0-5000 GCA_033782935.1 Petrolisthes cinctipes | reverse complement strand
AGCTTCATAGGCTCGTGAAATGAAGCACATTAAGAGAGTTTACCATTTTACCAGCTTGTTGTTGTAATTTTGTAAAGTAAATGTGTGTGTTCGATTACTATCCTTTATAGTATGGTAGTAATTCAATTTGCTCTCGGTTAGGTGACAGCACTTTTGTTGGTGAGTGTACACCTTTCCTTCTTTTCCTCTTCTCTCCATCCTCCTCCTTCCCCTTCTCTCCCATCCTCCTCCTTCCCCCTCCTCTCCATCCTCCTCCTTCCCCCTTCTCTTCATCCTCCTCCTTCCTTCTTCTCTTCATCCTCCTCCTTCACCCTCCTCTCCATCCACCTCCTTTCCCCTTCTCTCCATCCATCCTCCTTCCCCCTTCTCTCCATCCTCCTCCTTCCTTCTTCTCTCCATCCTCCTCCTTCCCCCTTCTCTCCATCCTCCTCCTTCCTTCTTCTCTTCATCCTCATCCTTCCCCCCTTCTCTTCATCCTCCTCCTTTCACCCTCTTTCTGTTCCTACATTTCTCTGTACTTCCCTTCTCGAACCCTCATATATCCACTTCTCTCTTCTCACTTACCTCTCCTCTGCACATCTTTCTCACTTCCTCCTCTTTCCTTCTCACTTCCAGCTTTTCTCTCCCTTCTAAACTTCCCCAACATTCCTCCTCCTCCCACTCCCTCCCCTGCCTCTCTCTCCATTGTTGTCTCCCTCTCTCTTATCTACCTCAACTTTCTTATCTTCTCCACTATAAATCTCTTTCCTCCCCACTTAGCTTATCTCCCCCCACCTCTAACGTATATCAGGGCCTCTCAAAATCAAGTAATGTATGTTCCGAGACGATGAAGGAGAGAAACACTGCCTCAAACTCTCTACACTTTGAACAGATCCATTTTAATTACCTGCTTCTCTTTTTTTTATATAGTGGAGGCAATGGTGTTGAGCATATAAACAAATCACAATGATATATAATCGCCTTTTTATACCAATTACTCAAGGTTCTATACTGACACCTATGCACTGTTTACTTACGTGTAGTGACTCAGGCAGTGTTTACCCTTTCATTCATCTACTCCCCTGTGAATTAGGCTACTATTTTACCACTTTCTCCCTACGCTCTTCCTTTCAAATACAGTACCATCCTTTCGTATTTTTGCAAACTACGATTGTGAGCTAAAATGTGAGAATCTGTAAGAAATCAATGATACTCATATATTTCAACCATAATCGAAAAGACAAAAAACAACAACTCTACGTAATGATATCCTAACCTCCCTCCCTTAAAAAAAAAAAAAAAAAAAAAAAAAAAAAAAAAAAAAAAAAAAATTGCCATGACCAATTCTGGCAATACTACAAGTGATATCCAATGATTCTAAAAAAAGGGAGATGTAGTTCCTGTACAACACATACATACATACATACATACATACGTGTAGGCCTACCTTCCGTGCATAATGTTTTTACGGTGGGATCAATGGCTGAACACCGAGGCGTATAATAGACCTTGCTGAATCAAACTCCAGTAACTATTACAAGATCAGTCCACCCTGATCTATACCAGGGCACCAGTCTATATGGTATTTTTTATTTTGTTAGAAGATTCTGGATCCCCCCCCCACTCACACTCACACACTTTCTCTCTCTCATCCTCTCTCTCCTCTCTTCTCTCTTCTCTCTATCTCCTTTCTCTCTCTCCTCTCTCTCTCTCTCTTCTCATCTCTCTCTCTCTCTCTCTCTCTCTCTCTCTCTCTCTCCAATTCCTCTCACTTTCTCCACTCCATCTCTCTCTCCCGCCCACCTCTCTCCAATTCCTTTCACTTCCTCCAATCCAACTCTCTCTCCACACTCCACCTCTCTCCAATTCCTCTCACTTCCTTACATCCACCCTCTCTCTTCAATTTCCTCTCACTTCCTTACACTCCACCTCTCTCTCCAGTTCTTCCTTCCCCACACACTATACCAGGCTCCCTCTCTAACTACTCCTCTCTCTCTCTCTCTCTCTCTCCTCTCTCTCTCTCTCTCTCTCTCTCAATCACCCTTCACCTTCCATGTCCCCTCGTCTCCCCTTCACATCATCATCATCATCGTCGTCGTCAATACACTTCACACCACATTCAAATCCTTTTCTTCATTCACTCCTTTCCATTCTTCTCACATCCTCATTATCCTCCTCCTCCTCCTCCTTCCTTTGGTCCTATGTAAGTATGTATGTATTTTCTTTCCAGCTATCTTATCTTCTTCCCCCTTTACTTCTCTCTTTCTTACTTTCCTGTGTCTATCAATCATTCTCTATAGTGTTTTTCGTTTTCTCTCTTTGCCGTTTACTTTGTTTAATTTTCCATTTATGTGTATGATTTCTCTCTCTCTCTCTCTCTCTCTCTCTCTCTCTCTCTCTCTCTCTCTCTCTCTCTCTCTCTCTCTCTCTCTCTCTCTCTCTCAGTTCATTTATATACAATTTCACAAAGTCCACTATGTCCGTCCCATAACTACTCCTAGGTCCTTTGAGATATCAACACGAAATTTGTTGTGGATAATACATATACTTAGAGGGTTATAATAAACTACTTTTGAAAGAGATCTGACGAAAAATATATCTATATATTTTTGGCGCCTGCAGAGTCGAGCGTACGGTGCCGGAGGGGCCATTTACACGAGTTCTAATTAAATATATTACTTTAAGCTGATCTCTGCACTGCATTGAAAACTTTAACAGAATCATTCAAGTCACTTTCATATACGTCATGGTCAAAAGTCCTGCATCTGCTGAAAGAAAGTGAGCCATTTGAGTGAACCTTTTGAACCAATATTATAAAGACCAATAGATAAAGTTTCGCTTTTTTTCTTCGAGGTCGTTTCAGTCGAAGTTGTTTCAGTACTATTGGCCGTGACTGTACGTTCGTTTAATGAAACACATACAACAAAAAGAAAAGAATAAAACAGGAAATTAAATATAAAAAGTTTGTCATACGTGTTTGTGTAATAGCATAGGTATTGTATATGTTTAAGGGGAAATATTCTTGTTGGTGAATTGGGAGGGATCTAATTCCTCCAAACTATGCCAGGAAACAGATCCCCTATTAGTACCATTGAGGGCATCTGTTTCCAGGCATAGTTTGGAGGAATCAGAGACCATTCACTTCACCAACACGATAATCTCTCCTTAATATTGGTGGGAAAGACTTTATGTTCACTCTGTATTACACTCTGTCTAATTTTAATATTTTGCAAACAGAGAAGGTGAGAGTTGTGCTGGATTCCATTAATATTCAGATATGTAGTCAGTTATTTATATATACCACTGTGCAGCTGCATTGTCCCATCTTCTCATTTCATACTTTGACCTTGTGTTCTGATATAAATGTCTTGTCCTGTCTTTCAACTGTCAGGTTAAAATTATTCTCTTGTCCTTATCTGTCCCTTGTCTATATTTAACATTTTCCTAGCAAAAACTCCCTACTTCCCATCTTCAATAAGTGACACAATATTATATACAAGTTTTACGTTCTTTCCAGTGTTTTTAAGTTACAAATGAAGCACCAGTTGTGTAAATAAACTCTTGGTGTAATATATCTACGATTGCATTACATTGACTGAAAAAAACAAGAAAGTAAAATAAGGGGGATCTGGTACACTGATTGTCCCAAGGTTAAAAATAATGGCGTCTAATCTATTTGAGTCTCTTGCCCTTGGTAAAGTACGTCTTCTGTGGTGAGGTGACCTTCCCTTAATGTGTACTCCATGATCCCTCATATTGACCTTGGTGCAATCCATATCATACTTTGATTCACACACACCAAGCAGCTAACGACATACTGACCCCGAGTTGTTGTTGTTGTTGGTGGTGTTGTTGTTGGTGGTGGTGTTGGTGGTGTGTCCTTTGCCCTCCTTGTTGTCCTGGTTGGGTTTCCTGTACACCAGCAGGACACAAGCACGCCCAGAGGACCGCTTCCGAGACTGGGTACGGGCGACTGAGGTGGGACTTGTTGCTGTGTTGATGTTGTTGTTCCTGGGATTCCGAGTGTGACTGTTGATGTTTTTTACTCCCCTGTGTTGTTGGTGGATCTCGGCAGCGTTTGTGGTGGTTGCTCAGTGAATTTTGCAGTGGGCTGTGATGTTGGTGTTGGACCCTACTGTTGTTATTATTGACGTTGTTATTGTTATTATTATTGTTGTTGTTACTTTTGATGTTGTTGTCGAGACGTGAGGGATTTGGGAAGGTCCTTACGGTAGTCAATTTCAGTGGGAGAAGTAATAATCTGGCGACAGCGTTGAGGGTTAGCGATGTTTGTTTTGCCTTCATTGCAGTCGGTGGGGTTGTTGTTGTCATCGTCGGTGAGGGGTTGGTATTTACAGCACTGTGGATGGTGGTAGTAACTGCTGGGGTGTTGGCAGTCGGGTCCCAGGCGGTGGTGGTTGTCGTGGTGGCAGTGATTTTTGGTGGCACTTGTGGTGGTGGCGGCAGTGGGTGATGGTGGTGTCCCGATCCATTTCCACCATTAACAACACCTGCACATCCACACGCCACACTCCCACAACTACAATCATCCACACTTTTGTTCTCCTTTTCCTCTTCTTTCTCTTCCTCTTCCTCTCCTCCTTCTCTTCCTCCTCCTCTTCCTCTTCGCTGGTGGACTGAAGGTGTATGACCAAGTTGCCTCTGTGTATGACCAGACTGCGGTGCTTGTGGTTGTTGTTATTGTTGTAGTGCTTGTTATTGTTGTTGTTCTTGTACTTGGTGTTGGTTCGGTGTTGTCGGCTGCACAGACCCATTATATCCTCACACACTTTGGATATACTTGTCTTCTCTATGTCACTACTGATAGATTTCTCGTGTAGTTACAAGCAATAAATGGTCACACAAAATTCTATATATTTAGTGCACATGGAAGTACATACAACCTATAGAATATGTAGTGCATAATGTGATCCACTAATTATGATCTGTTAACGATACATCCTAAGATTACATTTAACCACCATAATTATGTTAGTTATATGTAGTTATAAAAGGCAAGA